>PVKC010002655.1:0-11996 GCA_004027635.1 Crocidura indochinensis
AAAAAAAAAAAAAAAAAAAAAAAGAAAGATAATTTTAGTATGTATCAAGAATTTAAAATTATGAAGACAAGATTTTTCAAAGGCAGTAGCTTCAAACAAAAATGCTTCTTTTTCATTTTCTTTAGAGGTGTTGAACTAAGTTAATGAATGCATGAGTAAATTTTGTATTATAATTATTATCATTATTATATGTATTTGTGAGTTTGGACATTTTCTATTCTTATCAAGTTGATATATTCTCCTAAATATAAATACAGGATATGTGTAAAAGGTAATGATCATTTTCTACCTTGAGACTTCTCCTCACCTAAATAAGTTCACACCTCCTTTAAAGAGCTACTAGAATTGCCATAAATATATCCTCTTCAAATCTAGATTGCTTACCGTGAGATTCAACATAAAATTATTCATTATTTACACATAATACTGGAGTTTTTTCTTGATTTTCTTTCCCTATTGCTTTCAGAGTCGTGACAGAATGTTTGATGGAAATAACTTAAGATATACTGAGAATGACTGTGAGTAAAAAGTACAATATAGAAGTGGTTATTGAATCAGCATATTAGCTGCTAGCCTTTCTATTTGCTTATCCTTCAATGGGAGCTTCTGTTTACTTTTATTCTGCAAAGGACAGGCCCACTTTCTGTCTCCAAACAGTTAAAGAAATTAGATGAGAAATTATTCCAAATGAACTGTACACAGTTTGATTAGCGTAGCTGCAGAATAGAGTTTCTGAAGAAAAAAAAAGAGTCATCAACATACCGAGGTCAAATGCATTCTTATTGAATAATAAATTGAAGCCCCCAAAGCTGCACGAAGTAGCATATTAGTATGTATGTATGAATAAGGATGTGTGCGTGTGTGCATTTCTTGCTAGCAATGCAGTGAATATTGTAATTGGTTAGATATTTAGGTTGATTATTTTACAACTGTCCCATTTGATATCACAGCAGGACAAAGAATATATTTTCTAATGCTGACCATATTATTACTTGTTAAAATCTTTATACCTTTAATAGTTCCTGCTCATTTAGTGTCTTTTCATCATCATGATAAATTTATCAAGTAGGTTGGACAACATATGTTCAGATTCAATTTCACACCAAAAATCAACCCAATGTCAGGAGCTCCTTTGTAAGAAAAAAATGAATATTAACAATTGTACAAATAAACAATTGTATATCTATACAATGCTTGTGATTATATAAAATGTGTTTGAAAATCAAAAATATGCCAAACATGTCTTTTGCTATTATTTAATAGGTTAAGGTTGTTTCAGCATTAGAAAATTTAAAAACTATATTCAAATTTAAAAACTACATACAGTCTTAGGTTTAACAGGAATTGAGTGTACTTCTAAACACTAGTTGAATCTAGCACAAAATGTTTATTTTTCCTTCTAAACTGTTCATCCATTTCTTTTGTACTAGATATGTATATGAAACAAATTGTGGAATCTTGCTTGTAAAAAAATGCCAGTAAAATATTTTGCATTTTTCAAAAGAAAAAGACTGATGTTTTTCTATTTGTTCCTTTCCTTTCTTTTTCCATTCTTTTCTTTTGTTGCTGTTGTTGTTGTTGTTGTTGTTGTTTGTGTGTGCACTTAGAATCAAACTTAGGTTTCAAAGATATTCTTTTTACCATTGAGTTATATCCATGGTCTAAATACATTGACATGACATAAAGTATAATATTAAGGTGATGTGCACATGTTTTATTTCTCACTAAGAATGAAATATGGGGTTTTAAACAGAAACTTCCATGTTGTCATGAGGAATTAGAACATGTTTCTAACTTCTATCCTGCTATTATGTTTCACTTTCAAAGTAACATCCTACATTCTCACAAATATAAGAGTAACTGTGGCATATACTGGTAGTAACTTATGATCCAAGCTTTTTGGATAAATAAGTGTCTGAATATAAGAAATTCAAATTGGAAAATGGAAATCTATAAAATATTAAAAGATAAAGCATCCTCATTAGAGAGAATAGATCTCTTTTGACATTTATCTCAACTGCAGGAAATATTCCCCTTCCCTCATAGTAGCTCATATGTGGACAAAGAAGCAATATAAACTAACAAACCAGAAAAATGCACTATTTGAAGTTTTAAATGGTTGACAAATGGATTGCAAAGTTTCATGAATGCTTGTTTACTTGTTAAAAAGTTCTTTATTAAAAATTGAAAAATAAATAGAAGTTAGAAAAACAAAAAAATTAATATTTTTGCAAACCCAAATTCAAATCTAAAGTCTCACTTCTTCCTATGTCTTTCCTCTTCCTTTTCTCTGCCTGACTCCAAGCACACCTTTCCAGCTCATTACTGCAAATCATTTGAATTCCAGCACACAATGTCACCTGCTCTGTAATCTGATTACTTTATGGAGGAATTAGTATGTATATTTAATGTAGAAGGGTTTTAATCTTGATGAAAATAATCCTAAGGAACTGTGATAGGGCTGCTCATATGTCTGGCAGATATGCCAGTAACATGCTAATAAATGACAGCTGATTTATGTATCTGGATTCTTTTATTTATAAAAATAGCAAGTGGACTGATTTTTGATATTAATAATACAAGTGAATCCACTTTGATTAGACTTCTGTGGAGAGCTGTGCATATCCGGCATTACAATTAAATCTTGTGATGTGGAATGGGAATGACATGCTAATGAAGCAAGCCAGTGAGCCTGAACCAAGAGTGTCCAACATCATTATGGGATATCTTAGATGAAGAGTAATTATAAGAGGAACACTGAAATGTCATTAAAAATCTTCACTAAGAGATTTAACCTACTATTTTGTACTAATGCTGTTTTTTTTTTCCAAGAAACATAACTGAACACAAAGTTTCTTTTCAGAATTTACAGGGAAAGGTTTTTAAATAGGTCTGGATTTAAGAAAAGATACAATCTAGTGTCCTAATTTAATTTAGTACATCAAAATTCAATGGTGGTATGTAATTGAAATCTCTTTTTAATAATTTCAGATGAATTAGCAATTAGGGCTTGATCCGATTTCCATGAAATTTATTAAAATTGAGGGTTGAAGCCCTTGAAAATTTTTATTCTTTTCACTCCATTAGCACAATACATCTAGTCTAAATGACTCTGTCAGTTACTATGGTACACTCCTTGTTTATTTATGAGAATTTGTTTCAAGGAAGTTCAAAAGAGGTAATGTAATGCATATTCATAAACTATAGCTTATAATATATGAATCAAGAAAGATCTTGCAGCTTAAACTCTCTTTCCTTTTGGAAAAAAATGTACTTCCTTTACCTTCAGAATAACATTATCTTTGTGGTGATTTTCTCTGAGTGACTTCATTGTCTCCCAATCTTAGTAAGAGAAAGAATTCTTTTTGATAAGTTACAACCAACCAGGCACCATTTTAACAGGACACAAGAAAGGATGAAACAGTGTCAACCCTGGCCAATATAAAATGTGGATTCGGAACACTGACTCTAACTGGACAAAACCCAGAGACTGAAAGTATAAGAAAATGCATCCAAAATCGAAGTACCTATCACATTGCCTTGTTGCCCAGCAGGAAAACATAGTGCTTCTCAGTGGCAAACAAATAAATTACTCACATGCTGAAAGACCAAAAGAAATATGCCAAGTATTTGTTCCCCTTCTCCAGGTTCTTTGTGAAGAACTGCAATTATGCTTAACAAAAAACACCATAGAACTAGTTGGCATCATTCTGAGACATAAATGTGTTTCTGTTCCAAATAGGTAGCATTTTCAGAATGTTTGTATGTATTATGTGCAATTTGTTCAGTGTATCATTGTGGGAAAACCAAGTTCTAGCTGGGTAATTATGAGAAGTGTAAACAGTATTTTCTGACTGTGAGATTCCATTTCTAAAGTTGTAGCAGAAAACTCTTATTATTTACCTTTTTAAGGGAGCATTACTGACAGAGGCCTGGCCTGTTTGCTTTCATCAGATTTCATTTTTTTTTTTACAAACAAGACCTCCCAGTTATTTAACAAAATGACTCTACTGAAGAAATCCATGTGAAAAATTATGTCTTTCAAGGAAATTGTGAATAAGTCACAATACTACAATACATGAGGACTGTACAAAAGAAATAACACAGACTCTTTTAAGACCCTTGTTTAAAACCCTGAGTTTTCTACGGAGTTAAATTTTATTCAACAAGTATGTATTCTTCAACTGCACCTTTTACTACTAAATATAGTCCTATAATGATACTTTTTAAAATTTCAGAGCCTAAAACAGATGTCAATGGTGTTATGATAGTAGTAGAACACTACAAAAATGAAACTTCCAAAAATAAAAATCTGAGCCAGAGATGTTTGCAGAATTGGGTAGTGATATGGCATTTTAAAAGGTCATTGCAGGCAGAAGAAAATTGATGACCAAAATTTAAGTCCATCGGAGAATGATAAGTGTTAGAGATACTAGAGTAGAGGATGAACGTGGGTTGTAATTGAGAGTACTTTGTGACCTCAATATCATACAGGATAAGGTGGGTATGGCAACAAATGAAGCTAAAGAAGTAACTGCAAAGTCTAGGTCTTTGTTCTTAAATATCATGCTAAGCAAATTAGACTTCATACTCTAAGAGATGCGTAGCCACTGAAAAGAACATGGTCGGATGCATATTTTAGGTCAATCACTCATCTTTCCTGCCCTCACCTTTGCTTAAACAGTTATATCTCTAGAATGCCCTTTCTCAGATGTAACATTAACATTTTTAGGTAGATCCAAAACTATAATGGAAATTCAGCAGTATTTTCCCAAAAATATGGAAAATAACTAGTTGAGGAGTAATAAGCTATCTAAGCTCTCATGAAGACTGTTCTTTTCATCTTAAAATACTACTAAACTTTTAGGATCTTTTCCATTCATGTCTATTTATAACATTTTATATAGTCAAAAAAGAAAGAAAACCTTTACTAGAACAAAATCAAAGAATTTGTTGCAAGCTGAACCTTGCCACTGGAGCTAGTTCTACAGATAATCAATTTTAATATATAGACACATATTCAAGATAATTATTGATTTTTACAGAAAAATATATTTACTCATTAGTAAGTATAATATGATTTATATATTTGTCAATAATTAGAGCTTAACACTTCACACAAAACTAACAATTTTTGTAACATATTAAGAAGGTATGTTACATTTAGATTCATCACAAATTCCTTCATAATCAAAGAGGCCAAGTAATCATAGCACATTTTCAATATCCCATTCTTTCCTTCATTGTCTTTGATTAAAAACAAATCCTAAACCAATTTCCTCTTACAATAATGGAAATTATATTTTTATTCTAAGGAAATGACAGCATATTGAAGCCACATGAAATTCTCAGATATCAAGTAAAAGGAAACATTAACTAACCACATTTTCCCAACACTGGTAGGAGACTGCCAAATGGCATTTCCCAAAAAACATTTTGTAAGAAGTTACTTTCCTTATAAACATGTATCGATTATTCATTATATGTCAGAGACAACTTAAAAATGAAAGAAGATGTGGGACCAGAGAGATAGCAAGGAGGTAGGGCATTTGCCTTGTAGGCAGAAGAATGGTGGCTCGAATCCCCGTATCCCATATGGTCCACCGAGCCTACCAGGAAACTATTTCTGAGTGCAGAGCCAGGATCGCTCTGGGTGTGACCCAAAAATCAAAAACAAAATACAATGAAAGAAGATGCAATCATAAAAGAATTTTGCATATAAAAATTACATATACACTGTGACTACACCCATTTCCTCTTCCCAGACAGAGGAAAGAAGATGGTTTTTCACATGAATGGGGGTGTGATAAGTTCCAATTGAACTCAGAAGAACAAAACACTCTTGACTTTTCAACTCTGGTTTTTCCCTGTTCCCCTTTGGTAGAGACTACATTTTTCATATTGTAGAGTTGAAAGATGGAGCAGGTTCTCTCCATCTCCATAGTTAAGAAGCTTTTGTAGTGTGAAAATCAAGGGAGAGCAGGAGATTCATTTGCTATCCCGAAGAAACTAAAATTCCTTACCCTAAATAATTTTTCCTAGTATCAGAACAATGTTATAAATGGAAATCAATCGTAAGAGTTTATGCAATGTTGACAGTAAGCCCTATAAAGGTGCATAAAAGAAGCATATTGCCTGTGGGCTTAATCAGGATGGCAAAAACAGGATGTGAGATTTCACAATTCTTTTGAATTGTGTTAGGCTTTTTTACAAAAAAGAGCAAAACATGGTTCTGAGCGAAAGCTCAAAGGGCTAAAGCACATACTTTGCATGTAAGAACCCCAGGTTCAATTCTCCCAGACCACATGTCTCCTGAGCGCTAACAAGTGCTTCTTTACCCTTGCACTACCCATCTGATATACAAAAGGAGCAAAGGAAAATGTGGGTAAAGATAATGTCCTTCATCAACAAGGAATGGTGACATTGCCTTGATCATAGGGAGCTAAAATAGGAAAAGAAAAAAAGAGTTTTTTTATTTTTTTATTTAATTTTTTTTTTTTTTTTGGCCATACCTGGTGGTGTCCAGGAATTATTCCTGGCCCTGCATTTAAGGATTACTCCTTGGTGGGTTTCAAAGAGACAACATGGAGTAATAGAAGTGTAAGACAAGTGTCCCATTCATTGTATTATCACTGCAGTCCCAAGAAAATAGGATTTAAACAGCTAAGTTTTTAATTGTACCAAAGAAAATACTGTTTAGCATTCTTAGCTAGAAAACTGATTTGAGCAGACAAGACATTTACTGTGTAATATGGTAATACTTTTACTATAAACAAATTCTATGGAAAGAAAAACACAGTAGGTTATTTAGACATGTCAAATTCGAAATTCAAATTCTCCAAAATTAGAATGTATTTAGGAAGAGAGAGTACTCCATCTCATATCTTCAATCTTTGTGTGCAAGCTAATGCCTAACAAATACATAGTTTTCAAACCTAAAGACTAATAGTACACCACAATCTATAGATACCAGGTAAGCTGGAGCCATTTACACTGAATATGGAGATATCAAGTATCCTCCAAGAGCAGACAATACAAGCTCATTTACAATTCCAAGAAAGGGGTGTGCTCTGCACTGTTTTCTTCTCAGAAGGTTTTGCCTTCTTGACAAGTACCTCCTCATCTTGACAGTTCTGCTTTTCAAGGAAGCAATCATGATAGAAAGTACAACATGTGAATTTGGGAAAAATAAAAAAAAAATATTAGGAGCAGATTAAGAATGTGTCATGGGTCTCATCACTAGAGAGCAAAACCATAGCCATCCTCAAAGTTCATCATAGGAGGGTACTGAGTTATAGGAAAATAAAGCCTGGAATGAAAAGATCAGAACTCTGTGAGATCTTTGAGAAATTTGATCTGTGAATATCACATTATAGCTCTGTAAATTCAAGACAGACGTGAATGGTGGTTCTGTAGGATTGAAGCATAAGTCATTTTTAAAGAGAACTTGTAGGAATGCAGTTAGTTCTGAGAGTTTGAAATAAAGGCAATGGTGTTTTGTCCTGAATGAAGTGAACTTGACAGAAATGTTATCCCTGGTTTAAAAAAAAATTTAAAGCCATAAGTACACCTCAAAGTTTAATTTGTGGTTATGCTTTTGAGCCAAAGGAGAAAGACTTGCCCAGGGAGAGTTTTCACCTGGAAAATTGTGATATGACTTAGGAATTGCTTGGGCTATCTTTTAAATCAGAACAGTGATTCTATTGTGACTGGTGTAACTTTGATAAAATAATTCTGTTTTGGGGAAAATTATGTAATTTTATATTTATATATACATATTTATTTTTTTTCCAAGTTAGTTTTTTTCACTAACTTTCTCACTTCATTTGCCATCATTTAATAGCAAACTTTCATTGAGGGACAATAATCCTAATGTCTGTTGTGGAAAAGGGTTTAAATATTCAGGGCCATTATAAAGGCAACTTGAATAATCCTATTGTTCCCAAGACTAAGAAACCATGAAACTAGAAAAGGTTGTAGGGTGGGGCAAAAAGTACTCACGAATTAGTATTTCCTAATTTTATCTCACCGTGTCTAAAAGAAGTTTGATTAGCCATTTGCTTGGGTTGACAGCATTCACCTGGTGCCCCTGGAATACCAACTGTATGGGAAACTCTCTCTTTTAGTTATTATAAATTTAAGTGGGCCCACTTTTTATTTTAAACTATAGTTTATTAGGATTATTTTCTGTGATAGTAAGTTAATCACTTATACTCCAGATTACTGTTCTAGAGTGCAACAACATAATTTTCCTTTATCATAAATCTGTAGTTCACACACAGTTGAACATTAGGACATCCTGGAAAAACTTCTGATATTTACTGTATTTGGAGATGGCAACTTTAATTTGGTGATTATTTTGCTGCTGGTTCAGTCATCACTGAAAGTAACTTTTTACCAGGACTTAAATCCCAGCAGAGCTAGCTATGAAACCTTAAGATAAGGAGCAAAAACATTAAAATGAAGCCTAAATATACAATCTAACTGTAAATCTAATAGTAAGAGAAAATTTGCTCCTAGTGGTGAGGCATGGCCAATATGACAGAAAGGTACCAGGTAAAAGTCATCAGATAAAAAAATGCAACAAAACACAGTTATAACCACAGATCCCATATGGATCCCCATGGGGAAAAATCTTCTCTAATGATTTCAAAGACATCTACAATGAGTCAGCATCATTAACTAACATAAGAAATTATAAACAAATAGAACTACAAATAAAACTATAAATCCACAAAATGGCTAAAATAAAAAAGATAATCTACTGAGAGAGAGAAATTATTTACTCACCATACATTTTATAGAAGGTTAAATAACAAAAATCACACAGCCCCATCAAATGATGGGGAATCAGATGAACGGGCATTTCCCTAAGGAAGACAAAAAGAAAGCGCTTTCCATAGACATAAGAAAACATGTTTACCATCACTAATTATTAACGAATTGCAACTTAAAACAACAATGATTTTCACTCATACCAACATAAATAGATTAGATACAAAATTTCTGGTAGATTTGTGGTGTGAAAGAAAACCTTATCCTGTTTTGTGGGACTGTCATCTGGTAAGTCTCCATTATAAATGTCTCAAAAGGCAAAAGAATAAAGCTTCCATATAACCCAGTGATTCCACTGCTTCACACCTATTCCAAAATTACAAAATGTACATTCAAGGGACTGAAATATACTCAGACAGAAGCAGAGCACTAATATGTCTGAGACTTAAGTTTTTGAGAGAAAAAAATTCTCCCCCCAAAAATATCTAAATGAAAAAGCTATTTGTGCTTCTTTTTTTTTTAAAATACTATTTGCAATAACCCAGATCTGGAACACTTAGAGGTCAACAACAAATGAGTAGATAAATGCCACAACTTCTCCTTCACTTTTCCCAACCTTCTTCCTGCCACCCTTTCCCCAAATTTAGCAGATTCAGTTCAATAAGCAGATTCTTGGGTCTATTATAATCATATATATAGATATATAGATATATATAGAGATATATGTTGTGGTACATATACATAATAGAAAACTATTAAGCTATAAGAAAAGGTGAAAAACTGCATTTTGTTGTAACTTGGGTGGAAATGAAGGGTTGTCATGTTGAGTGAAATGATTCAGTGAGGGGGAAATTCTGAAATGTTATTCATATGTAGAAGTATTAAATCATATTAAGGTAATAAATATAGTTGATGATAATAGACCCAAGGATCTGCTTATTGAACTGAATCTGCTAAATTTGGGGAAAGGGTGGCAGGAAGAAGCTTGGAAATAGTAATGGAGAAATGTTGGCATTATTGTGATGGGTGTGGTATGGCACAGTGTGCTGGATGTAATAAGTTCCTTAAATAGTAATATTAACACTGCTATATATGATGGTGTCTAACTCTCCATCTTCCCCAAAAGAAAGAATTTCAATGTAGAGGTGCTGAACTGATAGCACAGTTCATAAGGTGCTTGCTTTCCTTGTATCCCCAGCCTCCCATGTTTTCCCGAACCTGTCAAAAGTAACCCCTAAACTGTATCGAGTGTAGTCAAAAATAATTTTAATGCACATAATGTAACTAGTGTGTGTATGTGTACAGCTGGAAGAACATGTGGAGATACAGCAAGAAGACTGCCACATACAACCCAATGAGAGGAAATTTAGAGCAAGCCAACATTGTGGGTATCCTGATCACTCATTGCCAATCTCTAGACCTCTAAGAAAATAAATGTATTTTCAAAACCCTATATTGTGTTGCTTTGTAGGAGAGACCTGAAAAACTAAAATGGATCATATACACGTGATGAAACATCCTTCTCTTCTCCATTTTGCTATTGTTGTTGTTGTGATGACAGAGCATCTGATCTACTTGCTGCTATGTTTGTGTATAGCTTGTGATGTCCACTGTGTTGATTGGGAGTGGGGATCTTAGACTTTTCAGATGTGGAATCCACACAGTTCTTATTGGAGCGTATCACTCATTTAATAGTAGTACTTTGCATGTTTGTTTGTGGTGCTTGCTGTGGGTTACCACAGTTCACACATGTGATTCCAGGTGCTGAGATTTGGGCCAAAATTTTTATACATCATACTTTGTGGCACTCACTGGAAGTGGGTACTTTAGTTGCAGTACTCAAACCCACCTGGATGTGCACTACACATCACATATTTGTGGCAGCTTGGGTTTCAGATCTGCTGGATCCTTGCTTGGGATATATGGGACCCACTGAGGATCAAACTCAAAGACTCATGTTTGAAAGACATTTTTCTCTAACCATTGAGCTCTCATTATGTCCTTTGCAATAATTTTGAATAAGTTTTTATTGCAATGCCATTAAGGCTTTCTTTGTCTAATTTTTCTGTTTTTTTTTTTCAGAAGTCATAGAATTGTAAAATGGTCATATGCTGTTTCTCAACTTCTCAGTTCTATATATTCCCCACTTCGTATATAGTAGATACTATGCAGATTTTCAAGTTTCACTGCTAATCATTTTCCAGTATCATTCAAATGTGGGTATTTTAGATGGCCCAATATTAATTAATTTCTCCCTTTCCTAAACTTTTAAACTATAAACCTAGGTGATAAAATTCACTCTTAATCATAAAATGACCTTTGAAATTCCAAGTACTGTTGCTGCATTTGTGATTTAACTTTTTTTATGTTGTGATCTTGCTTTGTATACCAAATAATAAGCTCCTTTAGTACTCAAACCATGATTATTGCTTTTTTATATCTCCTATAATGTCTGACAAAGTTCTTCCAGAAATATTGATTGATAAGTAATTAAGAGGGTTTCTACAGACACTATCACACTTTGTACCTGAGCTTAATTAAATCTCAAAAGATCAAAGACAGGATAGAAAGATATTCTTTCTATAATGACTGTGTCACAATCAGCTATCAGCATTTTAACAGTGATGAGCAGTCACAAGTGACTTGAGACCTGTAAATGCTTATTTTCTAATTCCAGCTGAGGTTAAAAGATGACGGAAGAAGAATATAACTAAAGGGTTATGGTTAGTGATATTTTTTCACCTGGACACACTCCAGTGGGCTGAAGGAACACATTCCTTACAAACAATCTAGAAACTGGTGCTAATGACTAGTTTAAACTTTCAAAAGCTTCTTAATTAGACTCTATTATCGTAACAGTTGATAAAGTTGTGTTGGAGAAGCACTGTCATTGCACATTTTCTGATGACATAATCCGTCACAGTTCAGCAAGTCATAACATTAGCTAAAATATTCTGGGATTATGTCACTATATTTTATTGAATATTAAGATAGAGTTGAATTATTCTTTTCATAACTTTAAATGATCTTTTCATGTCTCTGTGTTGTGGCATGATTAAACATGATGGTCAAGATGAAAGAAAATAATTTTTCAGAGGTCAAAGCAGAAGATGAAATAAAAGAAATGAGAAAAATTAAAATTATCTGTCTATAAAATATTCTTCATACAGTTAGACTTATCTGTCTACAAATATTTTTCATTTAGTTTTTAAAGGGGAATG
>PVKC010002655.1:12096-42493 GCA_004027635.1 Crocidura indochinensis
AAAAAAAAAAAAAAAAAAAAAAAAAAAAAAAAAAAAAAGGATTAATCTTGGGCCAAAGAGATAGCATGGATGTAAGGCATTTGCCTTGCAGGCAGAAGGACAGTGGTTCGAATCCCCGCATCCCATATGGTCCCCCGAGTCTGCCAAGAGCGATTTCTGAACATAGAGCCAGGAGTAACCCTGAGCTCTGCCAGGTGTGACCACCTACCCCCCCCCCAAAAAAAAAAGAGGATTAGGGGCCCGGGAGATAGCATGGAGATAAGGCGTTTGCCTTTCATGCAAAAGGTCATCAGTTCGAATCCCGGTGCCCCATGTGTTCCCCTGTGCCTGCCAGGAGCAATTTCTGAGCAAGGAGCCAGGAGTAACCCCTGAGCACTGCCAGGCGTGACCCAAAAAAACCAAAAACCAAAAAAAAAAAAAAAAAAAAGAGGATTAATTTTAACCATTTTTGTTCTTTGTATTGTATTAGTTAGCTACTGCTGTGTAACAGTAGCAAAGGTAAAAACCACAGCTATTTCAATCTACTAAAGCTATCAATCTTTATTCTGTACATACATCAAATTAGCTGAATCATAGTTGGATATTGGAACTTTCATTTGAATGGCTTTGTCCATCTTGACTGGATGACCAGGAATTGCTCCCCATCTCAGGAATGTTCTTATCTAATGACAAAGTTTCTGGAGCACAATTCCAATTACATATGTTTTTCACACACTTATACCTATGTCACAGTTGCTCACAGTCTTAACAAAGCATGCCATATGCCTTGACACATTTGCAGGGGCACATGAATTAGTAGGGAAAACTCAAAGGTACACGTTATGATTACCATGAGATATAAGTTGGGGATATTCTCCATTTACCACACTCATTGTATTGTTTTTGATTCTCTATTAATCCATTCCTTAGAAATTCATTTGTAGAGGCCAGAGCAATAGCACAGTGGTAGGGTGTTTGCCATGCAAACAGCTGACACAGGACAGACCGGATTTGGTTTTGATCTCTGCATCCCATAAGGTCCCCTGAGCCAGTGGTGATTTCTGAGCGCATGGCCAGAAATAATGTCTGAGCATCATCAGGTGTGGCCCCAAAACCAATAACAAAAACAAAAAAATTAAAGAAAGTTTATTTGTAGTAAACATCTGTTACAGTCAAGGTGACACCTCTTTTAATTACACATTATGTTTGAAATAGTATTTCTACATCTTTGGGAAAATATTCATAATAAAAGAGAGTCAAAGCTCCTTAGTACATAAATAATTATTCAAATCCTCCCCTAATTTATAAAAACAAAGCAGATGAAACTGTAATACTTATGATATGCAGCCCATATTTTCCAGTTATGGTAAGGCAAGAATTTAGATAGCTTTCTAGTGGCTTCTGAGCTGAAGTACTGTGTAGAAGTTGTAATAGAACCATAGAGGTAGCAACTGCAATAATGATTAAATTCTTGCATTAGAAAAGTAAACATTTTTATTGCAGTAGAACAAATACCACAAAATCTAATGTAACAAATAGTTTAAAAATTTATTAACTATAGGCACTGCTTTGCAGATATCTAAGAGCTTATTCATGTGTGTGTGTGTGTGTGTGTGTGTGTTTTGGGACATACCTGGTGATACTCAGAGGTTACTCCTAGCTATATAATCAGAAATTACTCATGGGTTGGAGGAACATATGAGACTCCCAGGAATCAAATCACTGTCCTTCCTAGGTCAGCCATGTGCAAGACAAATGCCCTACCACTGCTCCACTGCTCTGGACCCTATTCATTTATATTCTGGAAACACTAAATCCATTACACAACTCCAATTTTCCTCTCTCCATAGCCCTTGCAAGCACCATTGTACTGTTTCTTAATCTGACTGTTTTAGATAACTAATGTAAGTGGAAGCATGCAATAAATGTCATTTTCAAACTGAATTATTTCATTCAGAGTAATATTCTGTAGGTTCATTTAGAGTTTTACATATGGAAGGATTTCCTTTTTATACTTAATCTCATTTCATTGTATAATAGATTTGATTCATTGATCTCTTGGGTATGTATTTTACTATGTTTTTAAAATTATTCAATACTTTTGTATATGTACCAGAGTGGTTTGGCTAGGTCATATGATAATTCTTATTTTAGTCTATTTAATTGCATTGTGGTTTTTATAATGTTTTATTATAGTATAATGTTATATTCAGAATGCATACATTTAGGGGCCCGGGAGATAGCATGGAGGTAAGGCGTTTGCCTTTCATGCAAAAGGTCATCGGTTTGAATCCCGGTGCCCCATATAGTCCCCCGTGCCTACCAGGAGCAATTTCTGAGCATGGAGCCAGGAGTAACCCCTGAGCACTGCCGGGTGTGACCCAAAAACAAAAAACAAAAAACAAAAAACAAAAAAAATTTACATACATTTAAATATATATCTCTATATATTCAAATACATATTCAAAAATATATATTAAAAATATAAAGGTTGTCCTCTTATTTACACATCATTGTACTGTTATTATTTTTTAATTTTGGAATATATATCCCAATGGATATGAGGTGGTATATCTTTGCAGTTTTTATTTTAATTCTTTTGCTGACTAGCGATGCAGAATATCTTTTTATATTTCTGTTGACCATTGTATCTTCAGATAAATATTTATTTAAGTTTCTTGTCCATTCTAATTGAACTATTTATTAATCTATACTATTAGCTTGTAGATTATTATTGCTAAAATTAATAATCCCTTATCAGATATATAGTTCAGATTCTTCAAAAAGTGTTGAGGAATATGAAATATATAGATGTGAAAGAATAAAAGATGCTTATCTTACTCCATATGCAAAAATCACCTCAAGATGAATTAAAGATTTAAACATAAGACCTTGAACTGTAAAAATCCTAAAAGAAAATATAGGGAAAAAAAGCTTTTTGACATTGTTTTTGGCAATGATTTATTTAGAGAACATCAAAAGTATAAGCAAACAAAGTAAAATTAGACAAGTGGGACTACATCAAACAAGAAACAGAAACTATCAACAAAGTGAAAAGCGACCTATGCTGCTGAAGAAATATTTGCAAACTACACTATGCCACTTACCAAGTGGCTTTGGTTTCCTTACCCAGTCTATTCTGATTTTGGAACTTGGGTATGTTTCTCCAGCTTTCTTAAAGATTCTGTGAGTTGTTTAGAATTCTTTTTGTTTAAACTAACCTAGGTGAATACTACATACACTGCCTCAGACCTTGGGAGGCACGATCAGCAAAACAACTAACTAGATTTTGTGAAGATGGTAGTTAAAATTCTTTGAATATGAGGAACAGAAATTATTTCAAAACTTTGAGTTAACTTTAAAATGATAAAGGTGTCTGCTAAAGATCCGACCCTGTAAAGGGAAAAAAAATTAGAGAATATTTGAGTTTAGATAGTAAAAATTTAGAGCACCAGACACATAAAAAATGATACATAATTCTCTTATTCTGCAATTACACAAAGATGCCAAAGATTCAGGTTTGAGGCAGATGATTCATCTAACTTAGATTATCGTATGCCCATTGCTCAAAGAGAGTAGAAAACCACTATTGATAATCCCTCAAATGTCCAATAATTGGGATAGATTCAAAACAGAATAAAGATGATATTTTGGAAAGAAGAGGTAATGATTTCTAAATGGCCAACACAAAACAAGCATATGAACAACAACAACAAAATATAAAGTTGGGGCCCGGGAGATAGCATGGAGGTAAGGCATTTGCCTTTCATGCAAAAGGTCATCGGTTCGAATCCCGGTGCCCCATATGGTCCCCCGTGCCTGCCAGGAGCAATTTCTGAGCATGGAGCCAGGAGTAACCCCTGAGCACTGCCAGGTGTGACCCCAAAACCAAAAATAAATAAATAAATAAATAAATAAATAAATAAATAAATAAATAAATAAATAAAGCAATATAAATAAGATTGAATAAAACTAAATGTCAAAATTAAATGTATGAAGATTAATTTTATTGAGAAGCTAATAATTTTAATATGAAAATCATACATTCAGTCTTCAACTATGTCTCAGTCATGATTGAAGTTGAATTTAGAATCTCTCTTAAATGAGTATTACATAATTTGAGTCAGCTAACTAAATTTTTAGAGTTTCTATTTCCAAAGAAATTATATTCTGAGGTCCTGGGTCTATATGAATTATTTTTAGTATACTGGAAAAGTCATTGAAGTAGCCTTAAATTTTAGAATACATTTTCTGATAAGCTAAAATTATCTTAAGACAAGCATACATGGGGCAGAGATATAGTGCAGCAGGCAGGGCATTTGCCATATACACTGCCAACCTTGGAATCCTTATGGTCCCTCATCCTGCCAGGAGTAATATCTGAGTATAGAACCAGGAGGAATCCCTGAGTGCCACTAGGTGTGCCCCCTCAAAAAAACCAACAAAACAAAACAAAATATAAGCATTCAATAATTGATGCACAATAAAGATATAATATTGAAAAATATGCATTTGAAATACATTTGATATTTATGCATTGACCATATTTAGAGGCTATGACTGAAAATTCTTTTTTAATTTTGGGCATTGTATAGTTAGAGACTATTCTTTTTTTTAACCCCACCCCTAGTTAGAGAATACTCTTAGTATTAGTTTATTGGTTACACAATTTTTGAACCACAGATAAATTAACATAGGGAGTGATTCTTCGTAAACTTGGAAATTCTGTCATGCTTAGACAAATTAAGCTGTTTTCCACTGACTTATGTAAAATGCAATTAACAAATTAATTCATATGAAAATAAGATAATAGAAAACATCAAATAGTAATATATTTTTGTTGTTTTTAAAAATTATTAAAAGTAATTGGAAAATCTAATCTGCTATAAATTTCTTTTAACTGAAAAGTGGCATAACAAATTTTTCTCATTTGAACCAATCTCATACTTCTTGTATGTTTTTATCCTATGTTATTAAAAAGTATTCTAATATTGATTCTATTTTCTATATAGCACCATACTTATTTATCATAGAGTAACTGAATGGACTTAGAACAATATTTTAGTAACTTCTGTTGCTTTCAAAACTAACTTTATTTCCTAATGCAATATTGTTTATTTAATATGTTAAAATACCCATTATAATAACCAAATATATCTAAAGTCAACTTTGCATGGCAAATGATAAAATACTTACAAAGCTAGGTATTATAATTTAGGGCACATAAAAATCTATTCTATTTATGGTTATAATTTTTACTAATATACTCATGACTCAAGTATAAATACAAATAATGTAATCAGGAGAAAAATGTGGTGGTGGTGGTGGGCTTAACAGATAACGGCAATGCTGAAAGCAGCTATGCAGCAATGTTCTGGGGGACATTAGTCTAGGCTGTGAAGCACAGTGAAGTACCATCTGTGAAAACAAGCTCATGAGAAGCGCATATTAGCCATAAAGCAGAAGCAGCATGGCTGTGAGACATAGGCTTAACCAACTAAAAAAGGAAGTGAGGCCAGGGAGTGGAATTGCCACAGCCAGGAGATTGTCAGAGTGGCACACTGACTTGGTCCCATGGTAGAGCTTGAAAATGTGGAGCAAGGAATCCATTTAAGTGGTGGAGCTAACTGGATGTGAACAATAGTGCCATGGAAATGCAGCAGGGGCCAAGTTAAGCAAGTCAGAAGGCATCACAATTTGGTGACTTGGGTAGTGATGGTAGGGCTGTGAGACAAAAGGCTACTGGGAATTCATTCAATTGTGGTTATCCTTTAGCATGGCCTTGTTCTTCTTCCTGGGTGACCCAGGTAAAGCCTCAGACACAGCTTGCATTTTGAACAAAGGTTTCTGTACCCAGAAAAAAACTTGAACTGTTAAAGGCAAAACCAGAGACCAGAAGTTGTGGTGAAGTTGGGTAGCTTTTGAAAATCAAAAGGGCAATTGAGAGCCAACGGTAGTGCACCACAAGAAGAGCACAACTCTGCTTTCCTCACATCCACACATTTCTTCTAAGTCAAGGAGTTTCACAATAACACATAAAAAATACCACCACACTGAAAAAGTCACAATGGGAAGACAACCAGATACCTACAATGCTTAGTGAGTGAAGATGATTATTTTGAGGTCCCAACCACTATTACCCACCTATATCATCTAATAAGAACTTTAGAGAGGAAAAGTGAAGGAAGTTGAAAGAACTTAAAGAATCATGGAACTAACAGCCAGTAAGAGGGTAAGAGAATATAAATGAGAAAATTCCAAACTGAAATAACAGGACTAAAAAAACTTGGTAGGTGGAATGAAAAATTCTCTAGAAGGCACATCACAGAGTAACTACTACTGCGAACAGAATCAGTGATCTAGAAGATAAGGTGACTAACGCCTAATGCAACAGAAGTAAGAAAGAGCTTTAAAATAAATGATGACAAGATGGGAAATATATATCCCCAAATAAGCAAACAAACAAACAGCCTTTGGGATAAATTCAACAGGAATAACAGAAACATTGGGTACCAGAGGCAGGAAGAAAATCTGTTTAAAGAAGCAAAGTCAAGGGGCTGGAGTGGTAGCACAGCAGTAAGAAGCATCCTTAATATTTACAGAAGATTTATCAAAAGCAAACCCCCATTCTCTAAAGCAATGGGGGAATATAGAATAAAACAGTTAATGAAATGAAATTAATGCTTTGCCAAGAATAATTCACATAGCCATATTTTCATTCAAGTTGAAGGAAGGAAGGATAAAACAGCAGATCAGGAACTTTACAGACTCAAAACCATCCTTAAAAAGAATTTGGGTCTAATTTAAGGCAAGGCAGACCCACAAACACACTAAATTTTTATAAAAAGATGTCACAAAATCCCATGACAATAAACTCTCTCAACACTAACAATTGAAAGCAATAGTTAAGAGACATAGAGTGGCAAAATGGATCAGAAAAATAAATCAAGCATTTTCCTCCTGCAAGAAAACATTTCAATATTCAGAACAAATACAGATTCAAAGGCAAAGATTAATTAGAGTACTATTCTTCAAGAAAATAACTCCCTTAAAAAGACTAGGTTGGTCATACTAATATCAGATGACACAAACTTCATGCTTAAAAAGATTATAAGAGAAAGGGACATTTTTAATAATCAAAGGTTATGTACATCTGGAAGAAATCACACCTAAATATATGTGCACATAAACATTTATGAGAGGTCTGCAAAATACCTAAAAATATGTTGATAGACTGCTAATAAACATAAAGACATCTATAGCAACACAATAGTAATAGGAGACTTCAATACCACTCTGTTACCTCTTGAATAGTTTAAAAGTTAACAAGTATATATTGACTTTAAAATAAAAAATGGAAGATATCTCTAAGTATGCATATATAGGGCTTTTCATCACCACAAAGCTGAATACACATTCTCTCCAATGTACATGGGACATTGTCCAAGATAAACCACATGCTGCACCAAAAACATACCTACATAAAATCAAGATGATAGATATTGTACCAATTATCTTCTGAGATAAGATGAGAGCAAAAGTTGTTTTTTTAAAAACAAGATGGATAAATTTTTAGCAATTTTCAGAATGAAATGGAGAGACAGAAATGAAATAAACAGAATCATAAATGATAACTATGATGTTATTTCATATACTACAGAAATACAAAGAGTAAGCAACAATTATTTTGAGAATAATTCTGCCACAAAACAAGAGAACCTGGAGGAAATGGATAAATATTTTGGACTCATTCACCCTCTCAAATTTGAACCAAGATAATCTGGAATTCCTGCATAGATCTATCATGAATAAAGACGTTGAAATGGTAATCAAAAGGCTTTCCCCCATAAAAGCCCAGGTCCAGTTGGATTCACTAGTGAATTCTTTCCAACCTTTAAAGAGGAACTACTGCCAATCCTCTTAGGCTCTTCAAGAAACTGAAGAAACAGAAACATTCCTAATTCGTCTTTATGAAGCTAACATCAGCCCGATACCAAAGCATACAGAAATACCACCATCAACACCAGCACAACAACAACAACAACAACAACAAAATTACAGGCCAGTTTCATTGATGAAAACAGATGTAAAGATTCAAAATAATTCTTGCAAATAGAATCCAAAAACCCATCAAGAAACATATACTATGACCAAGTAGGATTTATTCCAGAAATGAAGGACTTTTTAATATGTGCAAGTCAATAAATGTAATCCACCAAATTAATAAAAAATAAACAAAATCGGGGGCCGGGCGGTGGCGCTGCAGGTAAGGTGCCTGCCTTGCCTGCGGACCACGGTTCGATTCCCCGGTTCCCCATATGGTCCCCCGTGCCTGCCAGAAGCGACTTCTGAGCAAATAGCCAGGAGTAACCCCTGAGCGTCACTGGGTGTGGCCCAAAAAACAAAACAAAACAAAAATAAACAAAATCATATGATCTTATCAAGGATGCAGAGGAAGCATTTGACAAGGTCCAGCACCCATTTATGATAAAAATTCTCAATAGATGAGAACTGAAAAAACCTATGTTAAATATAGTCAAAGCCTACTACAACAAACCCTTTGCAAATAGTATACTGGATGGTGATAAATAAAAGGCATTTCTTTAATATTTCACACAAAACAAGGTAGCACCCTTCTTTCACTTCTTTTCAATATTTTACTGGAGATAGTTGTCTTAACAATTAGGCAAGAAAAATATATCAAGGACATCCAGATAGGAAAGGAAGAAGTCATGCTCTTACAGTTTGCAGATGACATGCCACTAGATTAAAAAGAATCTAAAATGGGGCCTGAGCAATAAACACAGTGGTAGGGCATTTGACTTATATGCAGCCAACCTGGGACAAACTTGGGTTCAGTCCCTGGCATCCTATATGGTCCCCAAGCCTGCCAGGAGTGATTTCTGAGCTCTGCCAGGAGTGATTTCTGAGCTCTGCCAGGAGTGATTTCTGAGCTCAGAGGCAGGAGTAACCACTGAGCACCACTGGACATAACCCCCCAAACAAACAAACAAACAAACAAAAAACCCAAATTCTAAAGAATCCACAAAAACTTCTAGATATAATAGATGTATGATAAAGTGACAGGCTATAAAATTAATACATGAAAGTCCATAGCTGTTCTATATACAAATAATGAAAGAGAAGAAAGAATCAGTAATTTTATTCACAATTTTGCTTCAGAAAATCAAATACCTTGGAGTCAACTTAAAGTAGTGAGAGATATATATACAAAGAAAACTAAAAAAATTGTTTCAAGAAATAAAAGAGGACCCAAGGAGTTGAAAACATATATCTTGCTTATGAATTTGTAGGACTAACATAATTAAAATGGCAATACTTTCCAAAGCATTGTACAGATTTAATGCAATCTCTATAAGAATACCCATTATACTTTCCAAAAAGTAGATCAAACACTCCAGAATTTCATATGGAACAATAAACCTGCATAAATAGTTAAAGCAGTCCTTAGGAAAAAGAAGATGCAGATAGTAGCCATTCAAATAGTATAGTACTAGAATAAAGACAGACCCTCAGATCATTTGGATAGACTTGAATATTCTGAGATGAACCCATAGGCATATGATCAATTAATCTTTGATAAAAGGGAAATACTAAGTGGAGCAAGGAAAACCTCTTCAACAAGTGGTGTGAAAATTGCTCAGCTACATGCAAATAAGTGAACAGAGACCTCTTTTTAATGCCATGCACTAATCAAATCAAAATAGATTAAAAACCTTGATATCATATCTGAAACAACAAGGTAAAAAGAGGAAAATGGGGGCCCGGGAGATAGCATGGAGGTAAGGTGTTTGCCTTTCATGCAAATGGTCATTGGTTCGAATCCCGGTGCCCCATATGGTCCCCTGTGCCTGCCTGGAGCAATTTCTGAGCATGGAGCCAGGAGTAAGCCCTGAGCACTGCCGGGTGTGACCCCCCCCCCCCAAAAAAAAAGAGGAAAACGTAGACAGAACACTCCGTGATATTGATCTTAAAGGCACCTTCAACTATTAAATGTGAAGCCAGTGGAAGCAAAGATAAACAAACAAACAAACAAAAAAAGCAAAGATAAACAGAAAAGACTACATTAAAACGAGACATTTTGCATTTTAAAGGAATCAGCGAGTAGGATACAAAGACTACCCACGGAATGGGAGAAACTATGTACCTAATATCATCTAATAGGGGTTATATATTATAGCCATCTAATAGGGGTATATTTAGGATGTACAGGCACTCAAGAAAGAAAAACCATCTATCCCCATTCAAAAATAGAGAGGAAAAATGAACAGACATTTTCTCAAAGAGAAAATGGCATATAGAAATAATCCACATCATTAAATATCAAGGAGATGCAAATAAAAATAAAATTTTGATATAATCTCATTTCACAGAGACTGACACACATCACAAAGAATAAGAAAAATCAGTACTGGAATGGATGTGGGTTTACTGGGAATGCTGACTTGTCCTGCCTTTTTGGGAAAACAATATGGTATTCCTAAAAAACTAAAACTGAGATTTCATATTTGTTAGAAATCCAAAAACACAATACTCCATTCCTATGTTTATTGCAGTACTATTTTCAATAGCCAGAATATGGAAACAACCCAAGTGTCCAAGAACAGATGAGTGGATAAAAAACTATGATACATATACACAATGAAATAGTTATGCAGCTGTTAAGAAAAACAAAGTCATGAAATTTGCTTATACCTGGATGGATATGGAGACTATTATGCTGAGTGACTTTTCAGATGGAGAAGGACAAACGTAGAATAATCTCACTCATTTATGGATATAAAAATACATAGTGTAATGATAGCTAGAGAGAATAGGGATGAATGCCGGGAGAACATGGCTACCTTCTTACCACCGTAATAGGAATCTTGCCACAAATAGTGGAGCAGCGCAATTAAGATAGAGAAGGTGGGGCCCAGGAGATAGCATGGAGGTAAGGCATCTGCCTTTCATGCAAAAGGTCATCGTTTCGAGTCCCGGTGCCCCATATGGTCCCCTGTGCCTGCCAGGAGCAATTTCTGAGCATGACGCCAGGAGTAACCCCTGAGCACTGCCGTGTGTGACCCAAAAACAAACAAACAAACAAAAAAAAGATAGAGAAGGTACCACTATAACAATAATATTTACTATTGACCATTCTGGACAATAACTGGGTGTTGAATGGAGATAAAGTGATATGCATGTTACCTCTTTGTTAGCAATAATGCAAATCACAGTGACTAAAAAATAAAAAAAAAAAGGAGAGGGAGAGAGAAACAGAGACAGAGAAAGAGTAAACAGAGTATAATGCTTACCCTAGAGACAGGC
The DNA here is from genome assembly GCA_004027635.1 of Crocidura indochinensis. Lineage (NCBI taxonomy): Eukaryota > Metazoa > Chordata > Mammalia > Eulipotyphla > Soricidae > Crocidura > Crocidura indochinensis. The sequence continues at coordinate 23,404 of PVKC010002655.1, forward strand.
AGGGAGAGAGTGTGGGAGAGAAACTGGGGATTTGTGGTAGGAATTCTTCATGAATGAAAGGTAATGTCAATTGTTAAGATTGAAACTCAATCATCAAAAACTTTGTAACATGGTGTTTGAATGAAAGATAAAAACAAAGAATGAGAGAAGTAGAATGCTTGTTGTGAATCAGACAGGGGTGGTAGAGGTAGGGGGCATTGGTGGTGGGAATGTTGCACTGGTGAAGGGGTATTCTGTTTGTGACTGAAACCCAACTACAAACGTGCTTGTAATCATTGTGATTGAATAAATTTGTAAAATAAAAATGCTTATATTACAAATTATATTAAAATGTCTATACTTAAAGTATTTAAAAACAAAAAATAATGTCATAAATTAAAAGTAAATATTAAATTGTAAATAATAAAATAATTTTCTGATGAATATGCAAATATATTAAAAGATAAATGTTAGAAAAAGCTTTATTTCATATTAATATTTGATTTCCTGAAATATTGTTGGGGATACTTCTGAAACCTGGGAATTTTCAAATGCCTAATGTAAGCACTAGTGTACTTTGCTTTTTACTCTTTAGTCTTGAAATTTAGCAATAGTTGCATTTTGTGGGGAGGTGCAGATTATAGTGTATCTCAGATTAAATTGGAGCTACCTAGGAATTATAATGACTATGAACTTTGAGTAGTCTCAAGGACTACTTGAGGTCTATCCCAGAATTCCAGAATTGATGTGAGATGTGAACTTCCCAATGACCAAGGACATAGTATCCTGTCTAGAACAAGAGAGAGATATGCAGGGAGAGACAGAGAGAGATGCAGGGAGAGACAGAGAGAAAAAGAGAGAGACACAGAGAGAAGGCAGTCTTTCTCTACCTTGATTTCCTTGAATATATCCATCACACTGTTCTTAGAGCTGTAAACTCATGATTCATGTTATTTTGTGGAGAATTCCCATCAGATCCTACAATGTCTTGTCAAAATCATAGATTCTCATTCCTTATATAAATAAGTTACTTCATCCTTCTTTTTTTTTGGGGGGGGGGCACACCCGATGATGCTCAGGGGTTACTCCTGGCTATTCGTTCAGAAGTTGCTCCTGGCAGGCACGGGGGACCATATGGGGAACCGGGGGATCGAACCGCAGTCCGTCCTCGGTTAGCGCAGGCAAGGCAGGCACCTTACCTCCAGCGCCACCGCCCAGCCCCTACTTCATCCTTCTTGAGTATTAGTGGTTTGAGATTAGGATGGTAAAGTGACCATGCATATAGTTAAATGGGCACCTGAAACATTAGTAAGAACATTTCTAATTAAATATATCTACCATGAAATGCCTATGGCTTCAACCTGTACTAATAAATCTCTTTCTTAAAAGCAAATAAAATTTCTAGCACAGGTTTCTGGGTTTGTCCTCAAAAGCACCATTCTTTGCTCCCACTACAGAAGGGAATGATTATCTCAAAAAATTAATTAGAATATTCCTAGTAACTTGGCATAAAACAATGCTTAAATTGAAAGACTGTTTTATTTCCTAAGTACTCCTTCAATGTATAAAATGAATTATAAAGATTCTTCATTTTCTTCCTAGAATATTTACAGTTAAAAATCATATCTCAGGGGCTGGTGAGGTGGCGCTAGAGGTAAGGTGACTTGCCTTGCAAGTGCTAGCCAAGGAAGGACCACGGTTTAATTCCCTGATGTCCCATATGGTCCCCCCAAGCCAGGGGCAATTTCTGAGCACTTAGCCAGGAGTAACCCCTGAGCATCAAATGGGTGTGGCCAAAAAATCATATCTCCACTCATGTTTAAAAATCTAACCTAGGGGCCGGGCGGTGGTGCTGCAGGCAAGGTGCCTGCCTTACCGCGCTAGCCTTGGACGGACCACGGTTAGATCCCCCAGTTCCCATATGGTCCCCCAGGCCAGGGGCAACTTCTGAGCTCATAGCCAGGAGTAACCCCTGAGCGTCACTGGGTGTGGCCCAAAAACCAAAAAACCAAAAAACAAAAACAAAAATAAAAATCTAACCAAAATCTGTTATAAAATATTTTTCCTTCTATTGAGTAATTTAGTATTTATTTTTATGTTTATTTGAGGATCACATTTGCTGATACTAAGGAACTACTTAAAGCTCAATTCTCAGAGGTTATTCTGGGCAAAGTTTGAGCAATATAATGTTTGGAATCAAATTGGGATTTTGTCATAATACTTGAATGCCATTGTTACTTTATTTTAACATATGTAAACATACAATAGAAAAGATACAATTCCTCACATTACTTTCTATGCCTTTGATTTTTATTTCTTCTTTTTTTCTAAAAGACAATTTACATTTTTCCCAGTCTCATTTTTCTTAACATTTTCCATCATTATGAATATTTATTTTTCATTATTTTCTTTTAAGTTAAAATGTTATTGAATTGTCATTGGCTTAAAATACTGTATAAATTCATGAGTACAGATTAATACATTCATATATTTCTGTGGCTTACCATACCCAACATGAAAGTCCTATGTCCATCAATTTATTCAAATGAGCTCTTATACCCACCTTTTGTTTGATTAATTATGTTTGATGGGTGCTTTGGACTTACTTATAGTCAGGTCTAAGAATCACACTTCTTTAAGTATGCAGTTGATTATGTGTAATGTGAGGGATGGAACCAGCATTGGCTAAGTATTCTCTCTATTCAACATATACTTTCCATTTGTAAAAGTCAAATAGTATTCTATTTAGTATGTATATCCCTCTTTATACAAGCATATATAAATCATATCTTCTAAATCCAGTAAAATTTTAATGTTTTTGTGGTTATTTTATAGATTGGTCAATGTGATTAATACTACTAAAAAGATAGAGGTGCATAAATTCTTTTGAGTGAATCAACATCTGTGATGCAACACTAATGTTGAATATGAGGTGGTGTCCATTAGTGTCTCATTATCCTGAATAAGGTAGAGGGTCACTTAAAGGGTGGCACCAAAAAGGTTTCAGCTCTGCTACTTCTGCCAGTCTGGTTATATCTGCAATGTGTGAAAGCCATGAGAAATATGACAGTCCTACTGAACAACTGTATCCCCACCTCCATAGTCAAGGTCATTTAAAAGACCTTGGTTCAAATGGAGGATGTTATGATCATATTCCATCCTATTCCGACCACTAAGAAGACCATAGAAATTCCTCTGGGGAAACTGGCAAAACATCATCCCCTACGCCACTAGTGGCATCATGACTATGACATCTTTAGCAATTTTTACTGTACTATTTATTTGTTATTGTCTGAGTTCTTTATATATTGAATATCAATCTGTTATTTCATATGTAGTATCAAATATCTTCTTTTTTTTCCTGTGGGTTTTTTTTTTTTTTGGCTTGTTTTGGGGCCACACCTGGTGGTGCTCTGGGATTACTCCTGGCTCTGTACTCAGAAGTCTCTACTGGCAGGCTCGTGGGATCATATGGGATCCCGGGAATAGAACCTAGGTCCGTCCTGGAGCAGCCTCAAGCAAGGCAAACAACATACCAATGTGCTATCTCTCTGCCTCCTTCAAATATCTTCTTGCACACAGGATTTTCATTGATTTTGTTTAGTTATTATTTTTGCTCTAAAAGATTTCTAGCTTTGATGAAACAATTTGCTTATTTTTGATTTATTCCCATTTGAATTGGTGTTGATTACTCATATAAAACACTTAAATTGGTGTCTTTGGTTACATAACCTAAGTTTTCCTTTTTATATATTTTGTTTCGGGTCTTCTTAATTCATTTCGAGTTAGTTTTTGTTTATGGCAGTAAATGATGGTCCAGCTTTTTGTTTTTGCATTTTTCTAGTTTTTTGAACATGAATAGATCCTCTATATTTTATGATCTTAAATTGTTTTTCAAGGGGCCGGGCAGTGGCGCTGGAGCTAAGGTGCCTGCGCTAACCTAGGATGGACCGCGGTTCCATCCCCCGGTTCCCCATATGGTCCCCCGTGCTTGACAGGAGCGACTTCTGAACAAATAGCCAGGAGTAACCCCTGAGCGTCACCGGGTGTGGCCCAAAAAAACAAACAAAAAATTGTTTTTCAAAAATTAAATATTTAAATATGTGTGACTTTATTTGGGGGCACTTTTCTACTCCATTGGTCTCTGTATCTGTTTTGTTGTTGTTGATATTGTTACAGTATTAGACTATTTTAATTACTGTTGCTCTGTTACTTTGGAGTCAATGAATATTCTTTGCATATTTTCCTTAGAGTTTCTTTGGTTTTTCAGATCTCTGTTGTTTTATTTTTATTTATTTATTTTATTTTATTTTTGTTTTGGAGACCACACCCAGTGATGCTCAAGGATTATTCCTGGCTATGCTCTCAGAAATTGCTCCTGACTTGGGGGAACATATGGGATGCAGGGGGGATTGAACCGCAATCCGTCCTAGGCTAGCTCATGCAAGGCAGACGCCTTATCACTTGTGCCACTGCTTCAGCCCCTGTTGCTTTATTTTTAATAAAACAAAACATTTTTATTGAATAAAATTTCCTTAGAAATGCCTGAGAAGAGTGAAAGAGACAAGTAAATGTTTTAGAAAAAAAAAACAGGCTTATTTGGTGTAGAAAAGCAGAATGAAAGAACGTGTATTTAAGGCAGAACATGGGATTAGAAGAATAAGCCTATGTTGTTGTTCCAGTTTGTAATATTTCTTTGAAAATATTAGTAGTGTAATAGGAATTTCATTGAATATTAGAATATTTAAATAATGTGGACATTTAACAATCTTAATATTCCAATTACTGAACATAATATGTATTTTCATTGTTTCATATTTCAGTTATTTGTTAATGCCATATGTATTTGATTTTTTTTTCTTTCTGAGCCATACTTGGTGTTGCCCAGGACTTAATCTTAGCTCAACACTCAGAAATATTCCTGGTGGTACTTGGGGGCCATACTGGATGTAAGGAATCAAATCCAGGTTGGATATTAGCTAAGTGTTATACCTCCTGTACAATAGCACTGAATCAATAATGTTATATACATTTTTTTTTAAAATATGCTTTCTTGATGTCTGAGCGATAGTATAGCAGTAGGGTGTTTGCCTTGCATGCAGCAGACCTAGGATGGATCTGGGTCAGTCCATCACCGGCATCCCATATGGTTGCCCAAGCTAGGACCTATTTCTGAGTGCATAGCTAGGAATAATACCTGAGTGGGTTATTGGGCCACCCAATACAGCAGGTATGACTTTGGCAGGGAGAGGGTTTGGCCCACCCTCCTCCCCAAGATTTCTAGCTATTTGTTGCATAGGATTCTGAACTCTGACAATTCCCTCAGTTTGTCATTCATTCCTTTACCTGGATGCATGAAGGGGAAAAAAGCAGAATTTTTCACTGTTTGGTTTACATCTCATTTGAAAAAAAGAGTGAGTATAGTGAGCTGACCCAGGGTAAACATGGTGATCATTTTATGTGTGTGTGTGTGTGTATGTGTGTGTATGTGTGTGTGAGTGTACATTTTTAAGAAAGTGTTAACCATATAATATTTCCCCAGAAATGTGCTTCTTGATTTTCAAAACAATCTTGATATAACATTAATCTATTAAAGATAATACTTTTGGACAATATATTATAGAAAATAATGGTATAAAATATTATCATATGATATTGATATATGATATATAATATGCATAATATATTATATATAATGATAGAAAATAATTATGTAAAATATCATATCCAAATTTATTATATTATAAACCGAGTTGTGGAAATATTTCAAGATACACTTAATTGTAACTGACACAAACTTAAAATTACATAATTCTTTCATTTATTTTGCTCTAGGGTCAAAAAATAGACATGATCAGAACCTATTACTGCCTTGGTGCAGGGTTACCTGATAGTGTTTAGGTGATCTATATAATGCCAGTAATCAAACATATATATATAAATATATATATATACATATATATACTAAACTCACAGTTGCTATATATATATGCATATATATATACATGTATATATAGTTTTGGGACCACACCCATTGATGCTCAGGGGTTATTCCTGGCCATGCACTCAGAAATCGCTCCTGGCTTGGGAGACCATATGGGATGCTGGGGGATTGAACCGCAGAACATGGGTGTGCAAAGTGGACGAATATGAAATATGAAAATATGAAATATGAAATGAGACCACATGAGAATGCATGGGGTCCTTGGTCAAAGGGACGAGTGACCAATTTTTTCAGGAGACTTTTATAATCAGGCTTAGGAAGGCAGGGTGTTGCCAGGGAAAAACAAAAGAGTGGGGAGCAGTACCATGAGAGACTGACCTAAAATTTACATATTAAAAGACCATTCTTCAGGTGAGGACAAAGTACTGTTCGATGTATGTAGTGAAAATATTTTGGGTAAAACAGAAAAACCAGCTTTTCAAGCAACCAAGAGGAAAGAGGCAAAAATATTTATGGTGATTATCGAGGTTGCTGGAGAATAAATTTTTGGGGAAACAGATAATTGTTACCATCAAAAGCCAGACTTAGAAAAAAACAAGTTCCTGGCACCAGGTAGTAGAAATCACAAAGAGCTAGTAAGCAGGAGACTTTTGGCAGTTTTTGATATTGTTCTTTGTCTGTAGAGAGAGAGTGCAGTGTAACAGCCACATTGGAATTATAGCCAATAGAGAGAGAGTACAGTGTCACGGCCACATTGGAATTACAGCCAATATCCAGCTTAGAGATTGACTTCTCTAAGCTGGTCTTTTTGGCAAATAATTCTTGGAAGAAAAAATTAGACTGCACCAGGAAAGCTAAAAAGGCACGTCTGGTGCGTGCCCTCCTTAGTTGGGGTGACACAGTACCATTGTCATGAAAGTTGTTGGTCTAGTTATTTCTCTAAATGCACTTACCACATTTTTTTATTGTTGGATGGTCCTTCTGACTTTCATTTTTATTGATGCTGGGTATTATAACCATACTGTCTTTTATTTTTTTTAAATACCACATACGAATGAGACTATTCTGTGTCTATCTCTCACCCTCTGACTCTTTAAACTCAGCATAATAGTCTCCATGTTCCTACATGTATAGAAAAATTTCACGACCTAATTTTTCTTGACGACTGCATAATATTCCATTGTGTATACATACCACAGTTTCTTTAGCCACCCATCTGTTTTTGGATATCTGGGTTATTTCCAGATTCTGGCTATTGAAAATAGTACTGCCATGAACATAATGTGTGGAGGGCTTTTTTGTATAGTGTTTTTGTGTTCCTAGGATATATTACTGGGATTGATATTACTGAATTATATGGGAGCTCAATTTTCAGTATTTTGAGGAATCTCCAGAAAGGAGATTTTTGTCTTTCTGTTTTCCAGAAAGGCTGGACTAGACAACATTACACCAGCAGTAATAAGAGTTCGTTTCTTCCCACATCCACACCAGCACTGATTGTTCTTGTTCTTTGTGAGGTGTGCCAGTCTCTGTGGAGTGAGATGATATCTTATGGTTGTTTTGATTTGCATCTCTCTAATGATTAGTGATGTGGAGCACTTTTTAAGTGCCTTTTGCTCATCTATATTTTTTTCTTTGAGAGTGTCTGTTCATTTCTTCTCCCCATTTTTTGATGGGGCTAGATGTTTTTCTTGTTAACTTCTGTCAGTGTATTGTATATCTTAGATATTAGCCTCTTACCTGATGGTTATTAGTAGTATAGTTCCTCTCATTCCATGGGTGGTCTTTGTATCTTAGTCACTGTTTCCTTTGAGGTTCAGAAGCTTCTCAGTTTAATGTTATCCCATTTGTTTATCTACACTTCCACTTGTTTGGATAGTGGTGTTTTCTCCTTGAAGATACCTTTTGACTCAATTACACGGAGTGTTTTACCTATATGTTCTTCTATATACCTTATGATTCCAGGACTGAGATCAAGGTTTTTAATCTATTTAGATTTGAACATTGTGCTTAGTGTTAGATAGAGACTCAATTTCGCTCTTTTGCATGTGTCTGACCAGTTGTCCGAACACCACTTGTTGAAGAGACTTCCCTTGTTCCATTTTGTGTTTCTTACCCCTTTACCAAAACAGCAATTGAATGTATGTCTGGGAACATTCCCTGAATACTCATGTGTATTCCATTGATCAGAGAGTCTGTCTTTATTCCAATACCATGCTCTTTTAATGACTATTGCTTTGTAATACAATTTTAAGTTTGGGAAAGTGATTCCTCCCATCCTATTTTTTTCTAAGTGTTGCTTTAGCTATCCATAGGCATTTTTTGTTCCAAATAAATTCAGGGATGTTTGATCCACTCACTTTGAAGAAAGTCATGCAATTACATTAAATCTGTATTGCATTAAATCTGTACAATGTTTTTGGGGAATATTGTATGTGTCTCCACCTCCTTGTATTATGCTTATTCTAATTAAATGAGGAGAATATGTGCAAGATTGTTATTGGCACATGAAATGCTAAATTTGTTTTAAATGTATACCAATAATTAAGAGGCATGTATTAAAATTTTTGAATGTTTTCTGTTTTAGAAATTGGCAGTTTATTTTTTTAAATGTAGATGATATATTGATCTAGTATAAGCTATGTAATTTAGAAAATTAATAATAAATTTGTAAACTGGATAAATGAGTAGAAGATAATAATACTGGGAATATATTCCTCACTTCAATTTGAGGCTAATTTAATTACAGTAGAAGCAAACTCAAAATGAGTATGAGCAATATGGAGATTAATAGGTATTCTATAAGTTGTGTTTAGCTTGGTGTTGTCCAGAATTTTTTTGTTTGTTTGTTTTTGGGCCACACCCGGTAATGCTCAGGGGTTACTCCTGGCTATGCGCTCAGAAGTCTCTCCTTGCTTGGGGGACCAAATGGGATGCAGGGGGATTGAACCGTGGTCCGTCCTAGGCTAGCACTGGCAAGGCAGACACCTTACCTCTAGCGCCACCACGCCGGCCCCCAGAATTTTTATACTCTGGATTTCTTAAATATTGTTTAACTGTATGACTTCTTCCCCTCTTCAGGAAGAATCCTTGACTTATAGAAACAAGAGGAAGCATACATATTCTGCTTCTGAGTCCAAGATTTGAATGCCAACAAATTTGCACATACAAGGGTCCCAAAATTTCTCCCTCATACACTTCAAAATTGGAGCCACTTTTCCAGTTATGTTTTTTTTAACTGTTTTTCTTTCCAAAACTTCCTTTAAATTAAAGCAAATATTTTATCCTGAGCATGGAATACTAAATATGAGTACTAATTATATTTTATTCAGCAATTTTTTAAATTAATGTATGGTTAACAGCAATATATTTGTGATTAGTGGTAAAATTTGTCAGTAGGTTTTATGTATAAAAGTGTTAGAAATATTTCATTATAAAATTTATACTTTATGGAGCCAGAGAGATAGCATGGATGTAGGGTGTTTGTCTTGCATGCAGAAGGAAGGTGGTTCGAATCCTGGAACCCATATGCGAGAGATTTCTGAGCGTAGAGCTAGGAGTAACCCCTGACGCTGCTGGGTGTGATCCAAAAAACAAACCCCCCAAAAAATTATACCTTATGTATTTCTTTGGGGGTCATTACAAAGAATTAAAAAAAGATCCAGAGTAACAAAATAGAGTACCTAGAAGTAAGCTGAATGCAGTAAAATACAATCAAGAATCGAGATACTTTTTTTTTAATTCCTCTCAGGATCACTAAGGAAGGAGAAGGTATCTATTTTCAAATTAAATCTGTGCCTCCATACAAATTTCTGAACTTTACTCCCCACCCCGGTGTTTATTTTTGAGGTAGAACCTGAATGACCTCATTCATTTCATTTGAACAACTGCATAATCACACTACACAAGTAAAGCCTTGAGGGGTTAAAAGGTGAGTGGAGAATGCGGGGGAGTTGCAGCTAATTTCAATATAAGATGGGCAATTAAATCAAATATGACTTGGTCAGCAGAACTGCATGGAGACAAGTGACTTATAAATATAATTTCAATGCAGGGGGAAGCTAAGGACATACTCTCTCTTCCTTAGATTGCATTCCCAATGATAATTTAACAAAGTTGCAAGGGTCCAAAAATTATAAAGGAAAAAATGTCTAACCTTTAACCAAATGCCTAATTATAACAAAAGAATGCAATAAACTATTCCAGAATGCAAAAATATATGCAGAGAATAAAAATCAAGGAAAATTATTCCAGTTCTGAACAAAATAACTAATGAGGTCACAGTAGGAATACTACCCAGTATTTGCAACCTTGTTAAAATAAAGGAAGCTAAAAAAAAATGAGAGTAATATTATGAGCTACAACATGATTCAAATGAAAGAAGGAATTCAGCCACATATTAAAGGTTAAAAACAACATTCATGATTCATTTTCTTTTATTTCATTTTTGATTTTTTTAGCCATAGTCAGTAGTGCTTTATTCCTGACCTTGAACTCAGGGATCACTCAGGGATCTCAGGGATCACTCTTTGCAATGATCTAGGGACCATATGGATTGTAGCTGATTCAATCTGTGTAGGATTATTATACCAAGTTTTTATAGTATAGTTCTGGATTCTTCTTTACTCAATAAGACAGAAATAAGCAACTGAATGTAAATTAAATAAATTGCAATAGGGGGTAAATAAAAACCTCAGACAAGTATTAGGTATTATTTTCCATGGCAAGAACAAAGCCAATAATTACAGCAATCTTCTAAATCTTTCACTCTGAACATCCATAGATTTTGATTAAAAAGTATCACTTATCCCCCTCCATGTTTGCTATTAACAACAACAAAAATCAATTCTTAAGGTGTGATTTTTGGAGGTGATTTTTTAAAAACACTATATGAACATTGTGATTTTCAAAGTCATTCATAGTTGGGTTTTAAACATAGAATGTTTCAGGACCAATCCCACCAACCGTGTCAATCTTCTTCCACCAATATTCCCAGATTCCATCTCATGTCACTACCACCTGTCATATTCTGCCATCATAACAGGCACCTTTTAAAGTTTGGCTCTTAAATTTTGGATCTCATAATCTCATTGTTGTTGATTCTGGCTATTTAGTTCTGTATTTTCTTAACACCAACAATGCACCTGAGACCACTTATTCCTTTAGGGATAATTTTTAAATATTTGGAAATACTTTAAAAATGTTTAGAGAATTTTAGCACATGTTTTGAAGCATGCCAATTCAATTTTATGAGACAGGTCATTAAAAGAATAGATAAGCACTCATCAGGAGCCAGATTGCATAAAATCATGGGAAAGTGCCATGATATCCTGTGTGTTTCAGACTTCTCTACATAATAAGACAATCATGGACTGTTTAGTTAGTTAATATTCAAGATAATGCTAAAATGTTTTCTGTAGATAGGAAATAGCAGATTAATCTAATACAATGGTGAGGTCAGATAAGCTTTAAAAAATGTTTGTCAACAACTTGTCTCTGATCTTTCTGAAGTAATGGATTATTCACCAAGAATAATAACCTTGGAACTTGCAAAGTTTCAGTCCAGCTAGTCCAATTTGAACCTGCTTTTATCTTAATAATTTATAACTACATCACCTACTAATGTGTTTTTAATCCTATAATTTCAGTGGAAAGTCTAAGGAAAGAGCATATATGTATTACCAAAACCCATATTTCTATGCTTTAAGTTAAAAGCTAAGAAAGCAATTTGTCACAACTACTTTTAGGTAGGGATCGTGGGTCAATAAATATACTCTTCTCTATGTGCAGAAATTCTGCTAGTGATGCTACATTTGTTGGGACATTTCCAATAGCATTTTGACCTTAGGTGAATTTGGGAAAGGGTGGCCTCCCTAAGGGCCACATAGACCATATTTAGCTGAATTGTCATTGGATTGATGAAAGGAGCAATATGCTTAGTCTACTTACATTTTAAACCCATGACCTATTTTGCCTTAGCAAGATTCTACAAGAAGTTCTATTATTTATTCATTTTAATTGAAACATCATCATACTTCAGTTCACATTTTACCAGAAGGTATTTACTTGGGCAGTGTTGAACCAAGAGTTACATTCTCTCACCTCTTCCACTGAGATGAGAACTGGAGTTAATGCTTTTAGGACAGGAATAGCATCTATTCTAGTGTCACATCACATGCATTGATCCTTCAGAGCTTTGAACAAAGAACAGAATATTAGTTCCCTCATTGCCCAAGAAGGATGTTAACCTGCACCCCTGAAAGAGTGAGGACATCACTAAAGTCACCTTCCCCTGCTGGATGGGCAGCTGCCAACTGTGAACGGGAACTTGGTTAGAGTAAAAGATTCTTTGTCAGGAATGTGGAAAATGTGACATTAGGGACTAGCCTGGGCTAGAGGATAAAGCTTCAATGAAATTTGCAAGTTCATTTTGGTTTATATACCTGTTGGAGCTGAGACATTAAGTGCAGAAGGCTTTTAATCTAGGTATTTTAAACACTACTTGATACCACGGACTAGTGTCACTCAACAGAGAGTACTTCAAGGACAGAGCTATCTCTGAACCAGAATAAGACCCCAGGAAGGCTGATTCAGCCCAGAGCATTTGGGACAGGGTTATTTTCTTTTGTTTCAACGTTCACTTTTGACAGAACTGGCTTTTCTCTTCGCCCCTGCTGGAGAGCTAATAACTTCCTTCACGTCCACCTTACTCCAGTCCCCCCACGTAGGAGAGTGCAGCTGAATAGATGGGCAGGTACGTTCAGGTACACTGAGTAGCCAATTGACATTTATTTTTGATAGTAATTTCTTATCAATACATAAAGATACTATATCATAAGTAATCAAACACAAGTTGAAACTGGGCAGATTAACCGAGCAACAAAACAACATGGAAGAAATAATGATGGAATGTAGTCAGTGTTTCTATATTAGAGCCTATTATAGACAATACACAAAGAAGATTATAGCCAACCCTTTCCTATCTCGGAGTGCTATTTGTTCTCGAGATTTCTAAAGACATGTTCAATTCCTGCCCACATCTGAGAGTTCCATCACTGTGGTTAACATGAAAAATAAATAATCCAAATCAGTTTGGCCACATTAACTGTGAAATTCACTTTACTAGTGAGACAGAATTTACTTCAGGCCATATAGGTCAATAACCTTGGAGAGGGAATTCCAAAGATGAAGGCCCTTCAGAGAAAATGCTCAGCCTTCAGACCTGTGTAGTTCTAAATCATCGTGCTTAGCGCCTCCAAGCCCTCCAGCTGCTGTGAGGGCAAACCCAGGAAAGAGGTGGCCATTGGCTATAACCTAAATACCCTTTCTGCTGCCTCTCCTCAACCCCTGCAGCAGAATGCTGTTGAGGTCTGCTACCTTGATTCTCCCTGAAAGCAAAGAGGCAACTCATGAGGTATGGAAGCCTGGAGGGAACAAAGGCAAGTATGATCGTGTGTGAGCTCATACTTTGGTATGATGAAAAGTAGGTACTCTTCAAAAGGTCTGCACTGTGGCAGAGGGGCTCGTTACTGAGAGCAGAGCCTCGCTGTCCACACAAAGGCAAGTGGGGAGGGAAGGGGCTCAGTGAAGTTAGAATGCAGACAATATGGAACCAGAATTGTTGAATCTTAAAATTGGACAGCTACTAGAAACACCATTTAAAGACATTGATAAGAGCAAAGAACAAACAATGGACTTGATGGGCTGGACGAAGAGAGACATTTTTCTGTCTACTTTCTGTAGTTGTAGATAACAATCTTCATCATTTAACATGAAAATGAGTCTGTGGTGGGTAGAGTAATCCACAACCTTCCCTCCTCACCCAATACTACTTTTCAGATATTTGCATCTTAATCATAAAATTCTGTGCTTGAGTATACTTGGCACATGAGAGCTAAGTATGTGGATAGATTAAAGTTGAAAATCGGCTAAGCCTAATAGTGAGAATATTCTGAGTTATCTTCTTGGACCCAATATAATGATGAAAAGCATATATATATATATATATATATATATATATATATATATATATGTATATGTGTGTGTGAGTGTAAAATGGAGTTAAAAGAGATAAACTGTTAGCTTAATAGATAATTTAAGGATAGAGCCAAAAACCACAAATCATTAGATGCCTTTAATGCTAGCAGACTATTTATTCTTTTGTCTTCTTTTTCTCCCTTTCTTAAAATTTTCAAATAAAATATGATTTTACTTCACAAAAAAGCCCCTCAAAAAACATTTTACTTATATTACTTCCAAAAGAATACACAGACCTGTTGACATCTTGATTTTTGACTCCATTCAGACCTGAAATTAGTAAATGCAAGAGAGCAAAGTTATACTGCTTTAAATTCACTGAACTAGTGGTTATTAGGGCCAAAAAAGAAATAAATCTAGAACTCAAGATTATTATGCAAAAGTGTAATTTAGCATTTAACTTTGTCTATAGTGATGATGAATTTTTTAACCTAAGTGAAAGGCATGCTATTCTTTCTGCTTGGTTGACTAGCCTAGCATCCTGGTTTTCATCTCCTGCATTATGTGTTAGTCTTCTGGGAAGAAAGGCAACCAACATTTATCCCATGAGATCTAATTTCCAACACATAGTTGATCCCAACACTGATAAATTGATCCTAAAGGATGACTTGTTAAATGGTCAACCATATAGCTAAACGCTATAACCAAAGAATGGGATAATCATCCGTCATCATATGTTTTCTGAGTAAATAAGCCACAGCTGTTGTAAAATAATTCCCAGAAAAAATATTTTTCCTTTAGATTTAAAAGTGAACTAAAGCTGTGACACATTTCAGGTCATTAAAAGTAAATGTTATAGTTAGAAAAGAATTCTAAGGGGTCGGGCGGTGGTGCTGGAGATAAGGTGCCTGCGCTAACCTAGGACGGACCGCGGTTTGATCCCCTGGTTCCCCATATATATGGTCCCCTGTGCCTGCCAGGAGCGACTTCTGAGCGAAAAAAAAAAACTTCCCCCCAAAAAAAAAGAAAAGAAAAGAATTCTAAATATTAAAAGCATCTAAATTACTAACACATGTATTTGATAATTAAAAACTAAATTAATTTGGATTTGGGGAGGAAGAATAGGAAAATATTCTTGGATCAAATATACAACATAATTCTGTTTCTTTTTTTTTCCTTTGGTTTTTTTGTCCACACCCGGTGACACTCAGGGGTTACTCCTGGCTATGCGCTCAGAAATTGCTCCTGGTTTGGGGGACCATATGGGAAGTCAGGGATCAAACTAAAGTCCATCCTGGGTCAGCCTCCTGCAAGGCAAACACCTACCGCTGTGCTGTATATAGCTCTGACTCCAATTCTACGTTTCTTTTAAACATTAGTCTTTAGAAGCTTGAGTGATAACACAATTGGTAGGACCTTTGCCTTTATACACAGCCAACCCAGATTTGATCATTGTCATCCCATAATGCCCAGAGACCCTGCCGTAATTTCTACATGCCAAGCCTGGAGTAACCCCTGAGAGCTGCCAGATATGGCCCCCAAACAAAAAAGTATGTATATGATTATGCGAATGTAAACTAAAAAAATAGGATTTGATCCATCTCTGAATTTATGCATTTTTAAATATAATGTACTATTCACAGTTCTTGACATTAACTATGCATTAATTACCAGTACTCTTTTTAGAAAGACTGCAAATAGATATGTTGAGAAAATGTAGAAGGACATTGCTGGTCTGGCTAAGGTGAAATAAAATATTGGCTCTTTCATTTTCATGCAATGACTCTTACTACCAGGTGGCCCCATTATATCTTCAACAAGTGGCTAATAGGAAAGGGCTGGTGTTCAGGGAACTTCATGTTTGATGAGAAATGAGTGGGTGAGCCCTGGGGCGTGGCCTCCTCTGAATGAGCAAGCACATTTTCAACGCAATTGGCTGCCTAATCGCGTGTTGCAAACTTGGCATTTGGATGTGTAAGCAATTATGTTTCAGCTAAAAGCCTTGGTTGGTAATGCTTTTGTTCTCCATTTCTTACAACTGAATTAACAGAAGGAAGAAATTGGTATGAAATGGTTTTCACTATATTTTGCTTTGCTTTTTAAGTTTTCTTTTCAAAACATTTTTCAATTAAGCTAGCCAACTGATGCAAGGTTTATTATATCTTCCAATACCATGTACATAACAAAAAGAAAAAACAATGTATAATAAGAGTTTTGTGTAACAAAACAACCTGTGATAAAAATATCTACATATTGCATTAAACCATATCATTTTAATGTACTGACTCTCTCTACCCACCAGAGTTCATTCTCATTATTGAGAATGGCAATATATGTAGTATTAGTTACAGAGGTATCTTCTGAAAGTAGACCTTTCATAAACCTAGTTATCACACTGACACTGGCATGTGCTACCAATAGTTCACACTTGAATATGGTTTAATTACGACAAATTGCAGTAATGGTGTCAACATGTTAATGACCGAGTAACTTGAAATTTCATGAGTAAAGATTCATGATTACTAAAACAGTGTAGAACAGGAAGTGTAAATACACAAAAGCTTTAAATATATTCTTTGCAGTAATCAATTCTTAGCACAGTTGTCGGTAAGGTCTTTTTAGCTCTTCTAAAACATTTTGTTGCTAATTATTTAAAAAAAGATGCTAAAGCATAGTAGTTTGTGTTGTCCCAAATTACTTGAGAAATTATAAAGATCACAAATAAATAAGTTTACAAACAGATATGTATGGTGACAGAGAGATAGTACAGCAGGTAAGTCATTTTGATCCAGATTCCATTACTGATATAGCATATGGTCTTATGAGCACCTCCAGTAGTATTCCCTGAGTACAAAATCAGGATAAGTCTTTGAGCACCACTGGCAGTAGTGCTCAATAAACAAACAAACTAGTCATGTCTACCATAGAAGTGTGGGATTTATTTTCTACAACCATTTGTTCCTGTAATCATGTTATATGAATTACACACAATATTTTTGTAACTAGATAATTTTAGAACACTCCAAATTGATAACTTCAAAAAATATTCATCATTACTTTATTCAAAATGTCTCTAAAAACAAAGCCAAACTCAAATATTGTGGGGCCTAAGGGGTAGCACAGCAGTAGGGCATATGCCTTGCACGCAGCTGACACAGGACACACCTCGGTTCATCCCTGGCGTCCCATATGGCGTCCCAAGCTAGGAGCGATTTCTGAGTGCGTAGCCAGGAGTAACTCCTGAACGTCACTGGGTGTGATCCCCAAACCAAAAAAAAAAAAAAGAAAATAAACAAAACCCCTCAAATATTGTATATAAGCAATTGTGGGAAAGCAAATACTGTAGGTTAAGTCCCAGTTTTTTCTAATTCTGTGACATTAGCTATGTCACCATAGTGCCTGAAAAATAGCACCTTAGACACTGATCTTGCTTGTGGTCAATTCAAGTTAGCTCCCCAGTAACCCAACAGGAGTGACCCCTGAGGACAGAAGTGTGCCCTACTCCAATTTTTTTTAACATTCAACTTTAAAAAAACTGTAGCTCTGGTCTGTGAGACCCATATGGTTTTAATGAACCTAAATGGTACTAAAAGCTGATGGTTACCGTATTTTCCGGCGTATAAGATGACTGGGAGTATAAGACGGCCCCCTAATTTTGCAGTTAAAACATAGGTGTAGGCCTATATTGGCTGTATCAGACAGAATGTTCCTGTGCTGCAACTGTATGTACCACAGTGATCCAATCACAACAAGGAAAGGTTCAAAGGGTATACTGGAATAGACTTCCTCTCTGACTCTGGCCAATCTAGGCAGGCTTTTGACAGTGTAGAATCGAGTCCAGAACATTGTCTAATTTGCATGCATCAAAAGCCTGCTTGGATTGGCTGAGTTCGAGAGGCGGTCTGAGCAGCCTTGCAGTGATTGATGCAGAATCCAGTTGGAAAATTCGTTTTGTGGCAATATTCAGACAATTTTCATTTAGCGGCATATTGAAACACTTTTCGGGATGTACTTGGCGTATAAGATGACACCTGATTTTCGGTTGACTTTTTATTATTTCAAAAGTCGTTTCATACGCTGGAAAATACGGTAAGTCAAACTCACTTGCCCAAAGATGAACACAGAAGCCACAGTACAGAAGAAGTTAGACTGCAAGAGACTCATTTAGAAGGTGCTAGGATTTTAGTCAAATGGGTAAAGATTTTAGTCAGATTTTAGTCCTTGCAGGTGCTAGGATTTAGTCAGACTTTTGGTTTAGCAAGAACCTGGGGACTTGTGTTTCTCTGCTCTCCGTTACCTGGCTTTCTGGGAAAAGTCCTTGGATACTATCTTTAAACTCTCCCTCTGCCATGTTCCACTTGGCACTTTTCTTTTTTCTTCTTTTTTTCTTTTCTTTTCTATTTTCCCTTCCTCCCTCCTTTCTTCCTTCCTCCTCCTCACATCCTCCCTCCCTTTCTTCTTTCTTCCTTTCTCTCTCTTCCTTTCTTCCTTTCTTTCTCTCGCTTTCTTTCTCTTTCTCTCGCTCTTTCTTTCTTTCTCTTTCTTTCTTTCTTTCTCTTTCTTTCTTTCTTTCTTTCTTTCTTTCTTTCTTTCTTTCTTTCTTTCTTTCTTTCTTTCTTTCTTTCTTTCTTTCTTTCTTTCTTTTTCTTTCTTTCTTCTCTCTCGCTCTTTCTTTCTCTCGCTCTTTCTTCTTTCTTTCTTCTCTCTCACTCTTTCTTTCTCTCGCTCTTCTTTCTTTCTCTCTCGCTTTCTTTCTTTCTTCTTTCTCTTTCTTTCTTTCTTTCTTTCTTTCTTTTGTCTTTCTTTCTTTCTTTTGTCTTTCTTTCTTCCTTTCTTTTTTCTTTCTTTCTTTCGTCTTTCTTTCTTTCTTCCTTTCTTTCGTCTTTCTTTCTCCCTCCTTTCCTTCCTTCCTTCCTTCTTTTTTCTTTTTCTATCTTCTCTTTCTTTCAATTCTAGACCTCCTCATTCAATAAAAAAAAAAAAAAGAAACAAAAAACTTCCAGGAGTGATCCTGATCATAGAGCCCAAACAAATAAAATATAAAATTAGAAACTTAGACCTTACTGAATAACTACAAAGATTTTCAAAATACATTTGTAGCTTCTAGGATATTTTAAGTGACATTTTGTCAATTATTAATGGTCAGTACTGAAGATAAATTATTTTTATTATTATGATGATGGTGATGAT
>PVKC010002656.1:0-26898 GCA_004027635.1 Crocidura indochinensis
TGTTGTTTGTTTGTTTATTTGTTTTGTTTTGGGGCCACACCCAGTGACACTCAGGGGTTACTCCAGCTATGTGCTCAGAAATCGCTCCTGGCTTGGAGGGACCATATGGGAAGCCAGGGGATTGAAGCATGGTTGGTCCTAGACTAGTGTGGGCAAGGCAGATGCCTTACCGCTTGCACCACTGCTCCAATCCCTTAATTAAACATTTTTGTTTCTAACATTGGTTTACCACTTTCTAAACTCAAAACGTGAACCTTTAAACAGGATCCTTCTTGCATAATACAGGCTGAGTGGTAATTTGGTTAGAAAAGATGAGCTAATGTGACATGGGTTGGTTTCTCCTTGGTAGGTCTTAATGACCAGGAACAAAAATTAATTCTAATCACACTTCCACCTTAATGTTATTTGCTTATTTAGATTCCTGAATGATAAAACTTAATCTCTTGGTTGGGTTGACCTCACAATAGATGTTTTGACTAGTCTGCCGCTGATCACGTTTAAGTAATTATTTTTAAAAATGAAAAGAGAGTGTAAAAGATACTTGAAATCATCCATCACTTAAATATAGACCCTTTTCAAGTTTTCAGCTTCTACTTCTCAACCTGTGATGTGGAATTAAGGTCATCCAGATAATTTATTATCAATTAATTCTGAGCAGGTTTTTTATATTTATGGGTGAATATGCATAACGGGGTTATAAACCCAGCTACTGCTTAAATTACCTGACAAAAGCCATTCAAAATTCTCTTCACTGAGGCAGATGGCAACTGTGCTTCAAAATGAATTTTGTAGTTCAAAACTCCTACTAACTCAAAATAAAATGCAATTTGGCATGATGATATTCTGCTCAGATTAACCACAGGAGACCAGATAAAAGGAAAATGGGTAAGTTCGGATCTTTAGTCACGTTACCAACATTTATTCAGTTTGGAGCATATGCATATATGAAGCATTATAGAAGTAATTCTCGGGTTCTAAAGCCAAAACACTGGAGAAAAGTGGATATGAAAGCAAAGGTGGATCTAAGAGATAAAACCCCCTGCATCTCTCCCCAGTACAAGTAGGGAAAAACGGATTCAGAAATTCCAACAGGTAAGTCTTCAACTCCTAAGAAGTAGCAAGCTCCATGGAAGTCCAGAAACATAAGAGAGCATTTTTCTGAAAATGCAAGTATTTATTAGGAAGGGAGGGACCACACTTTGAGGTGAGATTAGGTGATCTAAACACCAATCGAAGGTGCCACAATTAAAGATGTTTCCAACCAATGAGTTGGCAAGGCTTATACTATACTAAGTGGCAAGGGATCAGATTAATCATATAATCCAGTTAATCCCACAAGGCATCATGTTAGAGAGTGAAAAAGAAAGTGAGCTAGTAAAAAATGTCCAAATTGGTAAGGAGCATAATAGATTTCTGGATATCATTTCTTCCCTTAACATTTAAAATTGTCTTAGTGGGAGTTGGAGAGATGGTGCTGCAGGTAGCATTTGCCTTTTGCCTTGCATATGGATGACCTGCGTTGGATCCCCAGCTCCCATAGGCTTCCCCAGAGCCTGCCAGTAGTGATTCGTTGGGATTTTTTGTTTGTTTTGTTTTGTTTTTTGGGTCACACCAGTAGCACTCAGGGGTTACTCCTGACTCTGTGCTCAGGAGCCTTTCTTGGCAGTTTTGGGGGACCATATGGGATGCTGTAAATTGAACTGGGATCTGTCCTGTGTTTGGCATGTGCAAGGCAAACAGCCTACCTCTGTGCTATTGCTCAGGAGTGATTCTTGAATGCAGAGCAGTATTAACCCCTGAGCATTGCCAAGTGTATTATTGTTACTTAATAAAAATAAAAAAATATTTAGTAATACTTATTTACTATTGAAAACTTATTTGTAGATACTACTTTCAAATAATAGTAAAAATTAATAACAAAGCAAATCAAGGGAAGGCTACTATAGGCTTTGAACAGACAAGTTAACATTTAACTAAATTAAAGCTTACAGATATGTCCTGTTTGAGTCTGGAGTAATAGTACAACAATCAGGGCACTTGCCTTGCACATGGCTGATCTGGGTTCAATTTTCTGTACCTTGTATGGCTTCCTGAGCATGCCTACAAATTATCCTTGAGTACCTTAAAGTGTGAACCCCCAATCCCCAAAACGTTGTCCTCCTCTATGGTTTATTGAATTTAGGTACTAAGAATCTAGGACTTCACTTGTGGTGATATGAAAGTGTTCCTGTCACAACCAAGTTCAAAAAATACAATTGTTCAATTTATTACTTTACATTGGGCAGTAAAACACAAGCAGTTTCATAATTAGTCATAGAAAAAATAATCTATTGCATACTTGTTCTTCATACTTTTCTTTCCTCTCTAAAGAGATGCCTATGCCCTTGTCTCGACTGGAAAACAAAATGACAAGTGGATGAACATCCTCAACCACTGAGTCTGAACCTACCAATCAAGTCAAGCCTGAAGAACAACTTCCAGGATTGGAGGTGGGCGGTGTCTTGAAATAAGGTTGGGGTCTTTCTATACTATATCCACATAAAACTGTTCACTTCAAATCTTTCATGTACCTTAATAAAATGTCTCTTTTGTAATTCTTTGCATTACAGTAGCTGATACAATCTGGGTTGGACACTCCACTTACCTTCTAGAGAGGATCCCTGGACAAGCCTCATTTAGTGGGGGCACTACCTACAGCCTGGACCTTTTGCTGCTCTTAGGAGTAAGGAGGAAGAGGATTTTTGACCCTATTCTCCTGATGCAGGTGGAGTTTTCTGCTATAATGGGCTGTATGGGTGGTGATAATAGAAATAGAATGGAGTAGGCAAGGGGAAGTAGGAATAGGACTTCCTCATTCCTAAGAAAGGATAGTACCAATGGCCCAAAGGTAGGCCTATAAGGTGCCTGATGACCTGGATGCAGTAACGCACACTGACCAGGATGACTGAATGATCGTTACATGGACCATACTCTTGGCACATAATTCAGAAATGTTCCCCACTTCCCTTTAGTTAGGAACTATAAGTGGGAAAGGCTTCTGTGTTTCTCAGGAATCCTATGCAGGAGAGCCCTCCATAACCTCTCTCATCTCTAACCCTTCTCTCCCCTCCCCTCCATGTCCCACCCTCCCTTACTCTTCCCTTGCCATTAATTCCATTTCTCTTCTTACTCTTAAAATCATTTTATTGTATCTATTCACTCACCTCCCCATTTCTAGCCATTTGTAGATTGATAAAAATTCTGACCAAACAAAAAATTCTGATCAAACAACTCTGACCAATAACTTGAACTCGATTCCAGACTAGGGGAAAGATAATGAACTTGAGGATTGTTGTTATTTTTTGTTTGTTTTTGGTTTTTGGACCACACCTGGAGATTCTCATGGGTCACTCCTGGCTCTGCACTCAGAAATAGCTCCTGGTAGCTCTTGGGAGACCACATGGTTGGGAATCGAACCCAGGTCTGTCTGGAGTCTGCTGCATGCAAGGCAAACGCCCTACCACTGTGGTATTTCTCCGGGGTCCCCCCCATTTGACAAGTCCCAAAGTTCCTCCCAGTGCTTTGACTCACCATGGTCCTGGCTGCTGCCAGTGGGCTTGTGGGTTCCCTGTGCCCTCCTCTGTTCTTTGCTTAGATACTGGAGGAAAGTTCTGGCTGGAGCCTTGTATGTGCTCCTCCTTGGAGCACACTTGAGGACTCCTGGGTGGACAAGAAAAGGCACAACAGTCTCTTCACTGCTTACCTGCTCTCTTCCTTCCAAACACCTACACTCCCAGAGTCCCAGGCATCCTTGGATGATGCATTTTAGGAGACTTGCTAGATGAAAGCTGCAGCTGGGTGCTTCTTTTAGGGCTGCCTTTTGATTTCCCCGAACAGTGCACTCCGCATCCTTATCTCAAATCTCTTTGCTGCTTTTCTATCTTCTTTTAAAAGCTGAGCTGCAGGGCTCTGAAGAGACCCCTCCATATCCCCACCCCCGCAGCTTAAGAAACCTTTTCTTCCTAAAAGGGTCAGTGTGAAAACAGCAGAGCTGCTCTTTCATGTGCGAGCCCTGGAGTACTTTGAGAAGCATTGACTGGTTTTCCCAATGTTTTCAGAGAAGTGAAAGACAGACAAAGGGATCAATCATGTCATGTGACGGGGCAAGTCTTGGGAGGGGGTTGGTCTCAGGAACACAATAATCACTTAAGGGTTTCTTTATTCATTCAGAGCATTTTAGATTTGAGATTTATTTTATCTCCGAGGATGAAGCAATGTTTTCCTCTATTATATAGATAGATAGATAGATAGATAGATAGATAGATAGATAGATAGATAGATATAGATATAGATATAGATATAGATATAGATAGATAGATATAGATATAGATATGTGTGTATAACTATATATTTCATTTCACACTGGTTCCCTTCCAAGTGCTCTGCAGGGCAGTGGGTCCTTCTGTTATACTTACAACTCAATATGACAATATAAGGCCCCTAAGTGTCAAATTTAAGAGTATCAGAAGCTTCTGGGAGGTTTAAGACAGGGTAGACTGATATAGCTGGATGCACCAGTTGTCTGATTAAGCTGCCAGGGACACGATGGGAATCTGCATTTCAAGCGACACTTTGTACTGTTCTGGGACTTAAGAGAGTTTGAAAGTACTAGAGCTTGATTCCAAGCAAAGCCCTGGTTGATTCCTAGAGCACTGCTATGAGCAACTTCCAAGTACTAAGTAAGGAAAAGCCACCAAGCACCAATGAGTGATGCAGCCCCAAACAAAGCAGGCAAGCAAACAAGACTTTTCTGTAGGCACCATGACCCCACTGTTGGAGAATGTGTTCAATGTCACATAAATAACAGTGTAGACAGGAAGGAAGGGGTGAAAGGTGAGAAGTTAAATTCACAAGATCACGTATTAGCTTTCAGAACAGCTTGGAAAACTGAGTCCAAGATCAGATTTACTAAGTCAACACTATCCAGGGAAGAGCAGAGGAGTGAAATGGTTACACACAAGTTGGGTTTTATGGGAGGTGAAGAAAAAATTGTGTATAAAGAACCTAGAGAATTTCACAAGTATTATTGGCATCTAAACAAGAACTAAAGATTTACTAAAACTAGAAATACTTTCTATGTCTCTGAGTGACCCAACCAAGCAGGAAAAGTGAGTTGAATATAGACCCAAATTTTACCATTTTCCCCTGGACTCATCTTTTATAGAATATGAAATAGATACTGAATTGTACAACTTTTCTAATGCTTTGTCTTCTCTTACATATTACTTAGATCTCTGCTCATTAAATTTTGACAATTTGTGATAAAGGGCCCTGATTTATAGTGTTTTTCTATAACCAATTTTAAATTATCAGTGCTTAAAATGAGACCTTTCAAAACTCTAGAAAATTGAGCATTTAAAAGCTTTTGACTTCAAGGACTTCTAAATTTATCCAAGATAAATACAAATTTTTCCTGAGATGGCAATGTAGTGCCATGCAACACTACAGATAGTTGAAAAAGATTTACATTTTCTCATGTCAACTGCCTTATTTGATACCTATATGGCAGACAGTCCTCTGTGAATTAATGTAACCATGCCACTAGTGTGATGAGTATAATATGTAGATTTAACTTCACAACATGTTTATTGAAATAGGATCAACATTTCCCCCTCCTCCCCTGATCTGATAGTCCTTGTCAATCTGTGTGGGTTCAAAGTCTTCATTACCCTGTAGGTTATATCCAACTGCACCCCCTCTTCCTTAACTGTACAATTTTCAACATTACATTTACAGTATTAAGAAAGATTGGAGATTAGAGTAATATTTTGCTATTGTCTAAGAATTAATTTGATTATCAAAATATACAGGATGCACACTATTCTTCAGATTATTACTAGTTAAGCTTCCAACCCTAAAGACATAATTTATTGCCTCTAAGTGATTGTAAGCCTTTGATGACATGAACATTGCATATGAAGTACATAGGTTTTGTTCTAGAGTGATGCCAGAAACCAGATGATTGCTATCCCCTTTATGCAATTATGAGGTTCCAGCTCCTCAGAGAAAAGCTCTAGTCTCATAAATGTTTTGCTTTTAGTTAAAATTCTAAGTGAAAACATGATTAGCCATGCAATCCTGCAATTCTGAAAAACTAGGACAGGGAGACTTTGCAGAAAAAAAAAATACTGTAATGTTTCATATATGACATAACCTCAGTCTTTCCAGTTGCAAACAAGATTTAAAACCTAGTCTTGTTTTTCTGTTGAAAACCTTGTACTTTCTTGGATTGGGTTCAAACCTAGCAATGCTCAGGTTGGCTCTGCACTCAGGAATTACTACTGAAAGTAATTGGAGGACCATATGGAATGCTGGAAATCAAACCCTGTCAGCTGTGTGCAAGGCAAGTGCCCTATAGCTTTGGTAGCATAATTATGATTTCATTCCCTCTCCTAAAACAAAAAAAAACTTAGTACTTTGAAATAATATCTTTATTTATTTATTTATTTTGGTTTTGGGGTTACACTGGCAGGGCTCAAGGGTTACTCCTGGCTCTGTGCTCAGAAAACGCTCCTCGCAGGCTCAGGGGACCATATGGGATGCCAGGATTCGAACCACCTACCTTCTTCATGCAAGGCAAATGACTTTCTTTCATGCTATCTCTCTGGTCCCCGTAATATCTTTATATAAATCATATTCATATCCTGTTAGGTTCCAGAGTCGAAGGACAAGACCACACAACTGAAGTAAAGCCAAATCCTTTAATCTGTCAGCCAAAAGCCCAAAACTGGTTGGCCAAGGTCATCTCTAGAGGGAAATGAACCCCATCCAAGGTCATGAAGAGGATTATATAGGGAACGGAGATAGGGAGGTTCTAGTTTTCTGATGATCTTTAAAATGATTGACTATTGTCTAGGGTTACCTTCCTACTGCTCCCTTGTGTCCTTCCCTAATAGACTACCTGATATGGCCAGGTAGCTTGGGGCCTTGTTAACAGAAATAGGCTTCAGGAAATCTAGCATGTGGCTTACACTATGTGGTCCTTACAAAATGCCATCTCTCCTTGTTCAGTACAGAAGAGAAGCCTTTATTGTGGCCTTTGCAAAATGGCTTCGCTCCTTGTTTGGAACCCAGGACTAGGACCCCACAATCCAACTTTTAGGATAGACATTTTGGTATAGAAGATGGAGATAAGGGATATGGGACAAGAAGATCAACTTATTTATAGCTTGCTGTGTTAAAAAATATGCTATAATTCCCATTGATTTGACTCTTCTATATGTTTGTAAATACTATAATGTAGCTTTGTATTTTACTAGGCTGCTACAAGAAATGACTCTCAAAACTTTAGTGTTTTACTCTTAGCCTACTCTTAAATTCTGTTGCTCTGCTTCTCCTTTCAAGGACACTTTTCACTTTGACATTTCAAAACATACATCTTGTTTTTTATGTAGTAATATCAATATGGATTTTCATCTGTAGGTGAAAGCAAATCATTGAAATTCAGAATAGCCACAATGTGCTTTATTGTGACTATCACTGTTTATAGAAAAAAAGAGCAATGAACAACAATATTTCCTAACTTTCTTTCTTAATGGTTTTTCATATTTTTCTTATAATACTTGAAGCTTTCTTTTCCAAGAAGATATTTCATTTTCCCCTGAACTCTGCTATATATATATATATATATATATATATATATATATATATATATATATATATCTGATATGCTAGAACTTTTCTTAACTAAATGAATGATATTCATTCAATTATTCTTGCATATAAAAGGCTCTTTCTTCAGTCCTAGCATAGAGGAAAAAGATGATTTCAAATTACTTAAAATTGGTTGATTAGGGATTAACTCTCTCTAAATTCACTTAACTACCATAGGTTTTAAGCCATTCACTGTTCTCACTGAGGATTCTATTTATGTAGATTAATGTAACTTATGAACAATTCAGAAAGAAAGAAAAATCTCTTCATCCACCATGTGCAATTTCTAAACTATATTTCCATTCAGAGGGACATCATTAGAGTCTTAGCAAACTACCCTAATTAAGCTACCAAATTTATTTCAAAATTACTGCTTAAATTTACGTTTGAAAATTTTGGGAAAATGCGCACCAATTTTGCTAAAGCTATGAAGATATTTCTTGAGGGTTGGGCACCGTTGAGAGTACTTGGCCCAGTGCTTGAAAACCACCAATTTGCATCCATCTGGGCTGTGGCTGATTATGGCATGTGGTCCCTGAAACTCTCATAGGTAAGGGACATATCTACTTAATGAGCCACACATTGGTCCTAAAGCCATCATGAATTTTTTTTATTTTTATTTTTTTTTATTTTAACACCTTGATTACATACATAATTGTGTTTGGGTTTCAGTCATGTAAAGAACACCAACCATCACCAGTGCAACGTTCCCATCACCATTGTCCCAAATCTCCCACCTCCCACCCACCCCATGCCTGTACTCTGTACAGGCTCTCCATTTCCCTCATATATTCTCATTATTAGGACAGTTCAAAATGTAGTAATTTCTCTAACTAAACTCATCACTATTTGTGGTGAGCTTCATGAGGTGAGCTGGAACTTCCAGCTCTTTTCTCTTTTGTGTCTGAAAATTATTATTATTGCAAGAATGTCTTTCATTTTTCTTAAAACCCATAGATGAGTGAGACCATTCTGCGTTTTTCTCTGTCTTTCTGACTTATTTCACTCAGCATGAGAGATTCCATGTGCATCCATGTGTAGGAAAATTTCATGACTTCATCTCTTCTGACAGCTGCATACATAGTATTCCATTGTGTATATGTACCACAGTTTCTTTAGCCATTCGTCTGTTGAAGGGCATCTAGATTGTTTCCAGAGTCTTGCTATGGTAAATAGTGCTGCAATGAATATAGGTGTAAGGAAGGGGTTTTTGTATTGTATTTTTGTGTTCCTAGGGTATATTCCTAGGAGCGGTATAGCTGGATCTTATGGGTGTTCGATTTCCATTTTCTGGAGGAATCTCCATATCGCTTTCCATAAAGGTTGAACTACATGGCATTCCCACCAACAGTGGATAAGAGTTCCTTTCTCTCCACATCCCCGCCAACACTGTTTGTTCTCGTTCTTTGTGGTGTGTGCCAATCTCTGTGGTGTGAGGTGGTACCTCATAGTTGTTTTGATTTGCATCTCTCTGATGATTAGTGATGTGGAGCATTTTTTCATGTGTCTTTTGGCCATTTGTATTTCTTCCTTGTCAAAGTATCTGTCCATTTCTTCTCCCCATTTTTTGATGGGATTAGATGTTTTTTTTTCTTGTAAAGTTCTGTCAGCGCCTTGTATATCATGAATTTTATCGTTTCATTTCTTCTCATCTTCCTGATTCTTTTTTTCGGGGTGTGTTATGTCCTCCACCCACAGCACATCACTCCTTGTGACTCTCTGCCAAGCAGGCTACAGAGAGAATACAAGAGCTAAAGGATGAGGTGCTATGATGGCCTTTTGTTGCCACTAATTAACGTGGGTGATCTGGAAAGGGTTCAGATACCTTCAGGCAGTGTTTGGGGGGCCACCTGGTGCCCTGAAACAAACTGGGATTGACCACCTGTAAGGTACAGGTCTAACTCTTTCTTTCTCTACATCCATCTTAGACTCATTCTTCTGATTTATTTGCCACTTATTTATTACTTATATTCTATTATTACAATATACTTATTATATTTTAATATATTACATATATGAATATCATATATCATAACACAATATAGCAATTATATGGTAATATAATGTATCATTAGAGTAATATTTTATAGTTATAATATAAGTATATAATTATAATATACCCTGTATTTTTTACTTATTTCTTTTTGAGTTTATAAAAGAGACCAGTGTGTTATAGGGAAAATACATTGGACTAAGAGTCCAGGCATTTAGAGTTTATTTCAGGTAGTATCTTTTTGATGTATTACATAAGATTTTTAGATTGGAGGAGTTTTTGATCTTTAATATAAAGTCTCTCAAGTTTCAGATATGAGATACTTGACCATATACAAGTTTTAGTTATATATGTATATATATAACTATAATCTGGTTTTTGGGTCACACCCGGCAGTGCTCAGGGGTTTCTCCTGACTCCATGCTCAGAAATTGCTCCTGGCAGGCACAGGGACCATATAGGGCACCGGGATTCGAACCAATGACCTTTTGCATGAAAGGCAAACACCTTACCTCCATGCTATCTCCAGTTATATTATTAATTTAGTATTTTATATGTATTTTATACATATTTGTAATGCATGAAAGATTAAAACCAGTAATAAAACATTCTAATTGTTAAGACTAGTACATATGCCCTATGAAGTTTTATAATATATATAAATGTCATTTTAAATAAAGGCCAATCTAATATTTTGCCAAGTGATGTATTTTAAAATATCATTAATTTTTTTATTTTCTAAAGAAGTTATTTTTATTTTATAGCTATAATATGGGTTCAAGGCTTTAAAAATAGACATTTATTTATTGTAATGAAAGTGATGGCAAGTAAGTAGAAGTGAGAAAAATTATTGTTGTTGTCTTTTTAATTTATTTATGTTTGGGTTTTGAGGGGTCTTATTTGGCAGTGCTCTGGTGTTACTCCTGGCTTTACACTCAACATTTATTTTTGGTGGGCTTATTGGATGCAGGAGATTGAACCCTGGTTGACCAAATTCAAGGCAAATATCCTGCCTGTTGTATCATCATTCCAGAATTGAGATTTTTTTCTTTATTTCAGTTTAATTTCAGAGCAGAAGGCAAACAATACATTCTTTTTATTTGCATGAGATGACTATTCTATTTTCTTCATTCATGTTAATTGATTTGTTCCAATTATATTTTTCTTCCAGCAGAATGAACAACAGAAACAAATACTTGCTATATAATTTTATAGTAACTATACTATCTAAGTAATTATGCCTTTTAGGTTTTCAAATATTTATGTTTTATAGTGATGTGTGACAGAGAAACATCCATTATAAATAGAAAACCCACCACACAACAAAATATACATACATTCCCCATAGAAATTAGAAAAACAATAACTGCTTCTTTATCATTTTTCTCAAGTTCACAAAAGATTCTCATATCCTGAATTTTGCATTTTGACAAAAATGCTTTTAAAACTTAGTATATTTAAACATAAATCATATCGTTATTTATGTCTTCAGTTTGTTTTTGAAGTTATAGGAGAGTAAGGCTTATTTCAGCAAAAGAAAAATGTATGACTGTTGAAGCAATAATTGTCACTACCTCCTTTTACACTTATTTATTTTTAACTCAGTGACTACTTACACAAAATATTTGGTCTAGTAGGAAAAAATATTTCAAAGTCCTTTCATTTTTCTGATTGAATGCAATAATTTTCAAGTAAATATTGTAAAGCAGTATTTTATTTATTATAGATAAAGTTAGAATCTTAGAACATGCATATTCAAAATATAAGCAATATGTACATCATATGGACATAAAACATTCATCTTATTCACTTAAATACCAAACTACACAGAATATGAATATTAGAGATTACTGCTTCACTTCCCAATTTCCTCCAGATAGACAATTGCCAATAATAACCAATGTTTATGTCTATAGCTAAAGATTAAAGTGCATTTTAATAATGAATTCATATTATGTGTGACAAGAAAATATGAAAAACATTTATACTTCACTAGATAAACATTGATCTAAAAGACATTCCTTCCTGTTGGTTGAGATCACTTATGACTGTCTCAAAACTGT
Organism: Crocidura indochinensis; assembly: GCA_004027635.1. Taxonomy (NCBI): domain Eukaryota; kingdom Metazoa; phylum Chordata; class Mammalia; order Eulipotyphla; family Soricidae; genus Crocidura; species Crocidura indochinensis. The sequence goes on from PVKC010002656.1 coordinate 11,749, forward strand.
CAATATATTCTTACTAGTACAAATCACTGTTCAAATCTTGAGAATTTTTTCTTTTAACAGAGGCATATTTTTTAAATCTGTAGTTTAAAGACTGAAAGGCTCGTTGGCATTGGCATAGGGTGTCTTTTTGCTCCTGGTTCTGCACTTTTCTCGGGAATTCCTAGCCTAGTTCTTTGACAATTTCTATGGTTCTGCTTTGTTCATGTGATTTTGTAACCTCTTGAGTGATGAAACAAATGCTCTGGAGCTATGATCAAAACATAGAAATTTCGTCCTGCTTCTCTGTTATAGAAACACAGATACTGTGCATTGGTTATCCTCAGTGGCTCCTCATTTATATGAATATCATTTCAATTAATTTCCAAAATGAATAAAACACTTGACCATAGTTATGAATGGGAGTGGGTATATTTCTATTATGTAATACGTAAGAGGAAAACACTTTTACGCCAAGTTTGGATTTTTTTTTAACTTTGAAATTGTTTAAATGAGAACTAAAAGCAATTTGAACTGTAATGAAATAAAAAAGTTGTTAGGTCAGTTAAGTTTGTAGAAACATCTGATGGGAAGGACTTAGGATCTCTAATGACATTTAAAAATAAGTGAATCTTTGCTTCTATTTAACTAATGGTTTATGGTTTTAGCAATAAATAATTCTCTTTGCAAATGCTGGAACTAGTATTTAATAACATGAAGCATCTTAGTCCAGTGATATATTGGTTCTGGAGTAAAGAAATATTCCCATTTGGAGTAGTTTCCATTTTACATGTAAAGTTACCATCTGGACCAAAATGATTCATACATCTTATCAGCTATGTGTTGTTCAAATTCTCTGTAGCTACCATTATCTAATATTTTCACAGATCCACAGGTATAAATAAATTCAAGTACATGAGTAAGAGCAAAACATGATAAATGATGCAAAATTGATTATTTCCTATTAACTTGGTGTTAGTCAAATTTATTTGCTGTAAGTCTATATGATTTAAACTTTAATCACATCTGTATTTAGTAAAGGTGTCAACAAATTTCTGAAATATTAACAATTGCCCATCACAACCAGTACAAGTCTCCAATATTCTAATGTTCTAACCAAGTAGGAGATTTTTTCTCTAGGAATCTTAAAGCTCATAAATGATAGTTATGAAAACTATCTGACATATCTTACTATGTTACTAGAAGTAGCATCAGACAGTGATTGAGAGAAACAGGCACTTGATTGGAGGTGAGGCCCAGTGACTGACCATATCTCTCCCACAAATATCAACACTATTGTAGCCACATAACATGAACTATACCAAAATTCAAGTATTAAATAGACCTAAATGAGTAGTAAATCTAATAAATTGCATTTATAAGCAATTGATTCCCTGGAGTGTTCAGAGGATTTGTGTCAGTGTAGACAAAACTGTGAACAAATAATATACATCATTTAAAATGAGTAGCTTGAGCTGGAGACATAGCAGGTAGGACCAGCTTAATCCCTAGTATTCTACAGGATCCCCTGAACCCCAGGAGTGATCCCTGAGCACAGTGCCAGGAGTTAAACCATAAGCACTGTCAGATGCTACCCAATGCCAGAAAAGAAAGAAAATAAAGTGAGTAACCTCGGCTCCTAAAAGACTGTTATTTATGGTGCATGCATGCCCTTGGAAGGTGCCCATTTCTATTTAGCCTTTCCCACCAAGGGGCTGTTCTTCTGGGCTGATTTTTTTTATCAGGTTTGCATCAATCTACATTCCTCCCAATGTTTTGTGCTCATAGCCACGCCCTTCTCATCCCCCTTTATACACTGGCTGGCCATGATGATTGTCTTTTATATTAAGGCTCTGGGTTGGAAGCAGTTATGAGTTTCTGCCCCAGTGGATCATATGATGAAGTTGAAGGAGGCTGTCATCCAAAACTGTGGGACAGCCTCAAACAGGGAATAAGATGTGCCAGTAATGATTGATAAGTTATAGTTTCAGTTCTGCTGACAAGCAGGATGTCCCTTTGGCTCAGTCTCTGATACTAAGAAATGTTTCTGTTAACTATCATCCAATGGAATCATTGTAGTGTGTGTGTGTGTGGGGGGTAATTTTCGATGTCAAGCTTTTTTAATTCTGATGGTTTCAATGATATGAATAAGTATCTCATTGACTTTATACAACCAAATAAATGGAAAAGTGTGTCTCTATGAAGCTAGAGAAAAGAGTCAAAGTAAACACCTAGTTATGTTCTTTGTCATTTTAATGAAATGATTTTTTTCAGCTACCTAAAAACTATATTTCCTGGAGAGCCTGCTTGCCTTAAAAATTAGTAATTGTCTCATAAATGCTTGAGGAAATCAAGAGATAAGTCATAGAACAATACATTATTTTGTTTCTTTGGTTTCATTGCTAAAAAGGAGATTGATGGGTTGGCACCGATTAGGGAAATCATTACTATTCAAAAGTATTTTCTACCTTGGCACATGCATTTTCAATATTTTTAAAATTCTACTTTGCGGCAAACCCAGTGTGACAAAAACTCTGTTTGACATAAAATGTTACTTTAAACACTTCCATGTTGACATTTTAAGAGGCTATAAATCATAATTCCACTTAGCCCTTGCTGAGGGTCTTTATTCTCCCTTTAAATCGTCTTCACCATTTCTAGTTATGGACTAGAAATGACTGTATTGTCACAAGGAAGCAAAGCTTAGAGTCACCAGAGAAATGAGAAATTGTCGTGTGACCAAAGCTTATTTGATTGAAGTGTGTGTGTGGAGAATTTATGCCTCCCATTCTGGCTTAAATATTTTTCTTCACATTAGACTAGTAAGCTTGCAAAGAAAACAAAAACAAAACAAGTTATTTCTTCCCCAAAAAACATAGTCCTTTTGTTAATATAGGTTACCTAATAATTTATTTTCCTCCTTTTTCTTCTTTATCCTGTTTTATTCAATCCACTCAACCAAGTCATAGTTTTTCTATCCAGATTCAGTTTTTTTTTGTTTTTGTTTTTGTTTTTGGTTTTGGTTTTGGTTTTGGTTTTTGGGTCACATCTAGCAGCGCTCAGGGCTTCCTTCCTCCTGGCTCTACGCTCAGAAATTGCTCCTGGCAGGCTCAGAGAACTATAAGGGATGAACCACCATCCTTCTGAATGCAAGTCAAACACCCTACCCCCATGCTATTGTAGAGTCCTGAGAGACCCTGAAGCCCCCCCTAAATCTGCCCCACGCAGAACAGTGAAGAAGGCACGTGCCCAGCAATTGCAAGCAAGTTCCACTTTGTTTCTGGCTACCAGAGGTTCGAAACGTGCTCAAAGCTGAGCAGAGGTTGCGAACCCCGAAGTAGGGAAAAGGCCGGCTATATATACACAATCTTTAAGCAGGGGGTGCATTTTATTACAGCAGAAATAGGACTGGGCTTTGTTTTAGGGGAATTTGCATCTGGGATGATTCTTGTGATTTTTAAGGTAGGTGCGGGGAGGAACTCAGACTCCATGTCTCCAAGGCATGTTGGGTCTGTGAAGCCATGGACCAGCGCCTGTAGTTCAGTAGATAAATGCAGTTAAAGAAATATAGCTTATGGTCTGTTGGAATATAATAAGGGAAAGAAGGGGGGAAACTTTGCATTGCATAGATAAAAAGAAACAGAGATGTCAGGGGTGTGTGAAGGAAGAAAAAAAAGGTTTTAGCAGATCTGTGAAGGGAAAAAGAAACAGGTTTAACAGATAATAGTTTGTCAGGAGTGTAACAGGGGTATGTGAGGGGAAGAAGAAACAGGTTTAGCAGATAATAGTTTGGGATGTCAGGGGTATGTGAGGGGAAGAAGAAACAGGTTTAGCAGACAATAAACTGTCCACTTAAGTTTTTACTCCTTTCACTATCTCTCTGCTCTTAGATCTTTAACTTATATGCATTTCTGATTCTAGAAGTTTTGTACCTCACCGTTATAAGATATTTTTATTAACTTATTTTTTGATTTAGGGCCACACCCAGCAGTGCTCAGGGCTTACTCCTGGCTCTATGCTTAGGAATCATTCCTGCTAGGGGTCAGGGGGCTGAACTGGGTGAACTGTGTGCAATACAAACACTCTACTCCCTCTCTTATCTCTCTGGACCCCAGTAGATATTTTTAATATGTACCTCTTAAATATGTATTTTAATTTTAACTGAAATTCAAGATTTATCAGTGATGAGGAACTCAATTTCACGGAGGTCCAAGTAACTTCATTTTAAAGTAGACAAACCATCCTGATAAAGGAGAAATAGTATAAATTTATTAAAATATTAAAAAAACAGAATATTGTTTGTTGTTTTTATACAGGCCTGGTACATGTTCAATTAAGCAGAGTTTAAGTTGCTTTTACTTTGTAACACTTGCAGGTATGGAGATTGGAGAGATTTTTATACAAAAAATGTTACGTGATAAAATTTGACTACTTAATTTTGTTATTTTAATTGTTCGGTGTCAGGCAAATACTCAACATCATGCAAACACACATAACACAACTGAATCACACAGTATTTCTGCTGGCAACCTAGAAAAAAAATCCTAGCAAAGGAGATAAATACTGGGAGAGGGTCACAGTGTATATCATTTATAGTCTCTGCTTTCAAGGTATTGGCATAACCTTTTTTTTTTTTTTTTTTTTTTTTTGGTTTTTGGGTCACACCCGGCAGTGCTCAGGGGTTACTCCTGGCTCCATGCTCAGAAATTGCTCCTGGCAGGCACGGGGGATCATATGGGGCACCGGGATTTGAACCGATGACCTTTTGCATGAAAGGCAAACGCCTTACCTCCATGCTATCTCCCAGGCCCCATATTGGCATAACCTTAGCCAAATAATGATAAAGACAAGCTTAGAAAGTTCAAGATAAAAAACAGAGTGAAGAGATAACACACTTATGAAGTAAATGAAATGCTCTTGCATTTTTGGCAGCTAATGTAAAAATAAGTGAGTTCTATGCAGGAGGGTTATTGAATGGAGTGTGTTTAAAGAACAGTGAGAACATTACAGGCCAGGAAAAGATGAATGATGTAGACTCATTTTTAATCATTTGCTCTGGAAGGTAAGTTTATCTGTAGAGGCAAATATTTCTCTTCAACTTAACTGCTGACTCTTTCACTGCTAGAAGATATTGGATATTTGCCTATCATTTTTAGTATATTTGGGTAAAGAAGAGGAAGACACATTTTGCAATTGATTATTATCAGTCTTTTTTTTGGGGGGGGTCACACCTGGCAGTGTTCAGGGATTACTCCTGGTTCTATGCTCATAAATCACTCCTGGCAGGCTCTGGGGACCACGTGGAATGCCGGGATTCGAACCACTATCCTCCTGCATACAAGGCAAACAAATGCCTTACCTCCATGCTATCTCTCCAACCCCTGATTATTATCTTTACAAGATTTTTTCATTGATTTATTATTGGTTTACAGTATGCTAAAACCACTGTTCTGCAAGACATATAAGAGGTGCAGTATAGCACTTCTATATGTGTATAGAACTTACTATGGCCACCACCTGAGAGAACTGCTACCCTCTAGTCCCCCTTTATCCAGATGCTGGCGATTCATTTTTATAAAAGTTCTTTAATTACAACACCATGATTTACCAAGTTGTTCATATCAAACATTAAATATTCAAACACCAGTCCCATCATCAATGTCACCTTCCCTTCAACAGTGTCCCCAATTTTCCACCCACCAACATAGCTTGTCCATTTGCAGGCACAAATACATTTACTTCATACTGTTTGCTACGATCTAAAGAAAGTGGTGGGCCAGAGAGATGGCATAGTGGGTAAGGTGTTTGCCTTGCATGTGGTTGGCCCAGTTTTGATCCCTGACATCCCATGTGGTACCCTGAAACTACCAAGAGTTATTTCTGAGTACAGAGCAAAGAGTAACCCCTGAGTATGACCAGGTGTGACCCTAAAACCAAAAATAAATAAATAAAAGGAAAGTGGAATTATCAAAACTTAGAACAAGACTCAATTTGAAATTATTATTAATATCTCTCCATGGTATTACTAACATTAGTGTCTAAGGTTTGACTGGACTGTGGTTGGTGCTAGTTGAGCTTCTGTGCTACTACTTTGGCTACTGAGCTTGGAAGATTTCTAAGTAGCTTTCATGTCATTTTTACTGTGATACTACTGGGTCAACACTACTATAAAATTTGAAGTGATGCAGGACCAAAAGTAACCATGTGGTCAAGGATCTATAGATCTGAAACTTGGTGGTTTGGCAGATTGATAAAATTAAGTTTTAAATTGGAGGATTTCCATTGGAGGGTGTAAGGTGTGGCTGTAGCTGCTATAGTTCCTGCAGAAAAAGGAGTCTGTCCCAATTAACTCTGGATTAATGGATCCATGTATGGATCCAAGTGTTAGTTTTCTTCTGTTTTTCCCCCCAATTTATTTACTTTAATCATTTATATATTTATATTTATATTTCCCATGAGTGAAACTATCCAGTGGTTGTCTGCTACTTCTTATTTCACTCAGCAAATTCACCTCCAACTCTACTCATCCTCCAAAGAAAGACAGAATATAATTTATGATTGATTGCAGAATAAGTTAACTTTTATTGAAGAAATCCAGTATTAAAGGAATTTATTGAAGATATAGAAAAAATTTCCGGTCATTCATATAAATGTATAAGTATATATATGCAAATTTATATTTAAAACACCTTAGAATATATTTATTTCAAATAGTATTATGCAATTACTTTTAAATAGATAAAATATTCTAATTTCTTTGCATGCTGAGTTAATATATGAAATATTTTAAACATTAAAATATATAAATATATCTCATAAAAATAAGAACTATATTTTTGTCTGTCCATTGCTTCCTAGAAATTAGAAAATACTTTGTCAGTCTAAGTTGACAATGCACTAATGGGACTGGAGGGATGGTGCAGTGGTATGGCATTTGCCTTGCAAGTGGCTGACCCAGGAGTGACCCTGGTTCTATCCTCCGGCATCCAATATGGTCCCCCAAACCAGTAGCAATTTCTGAGTGCATAGCCCGAAGTATCCCCTGAGTGCCACTGGGTGTGGCCCAAAATGCAAGAAAAAAAAAGTTAAGAAATATATTAATGACTGAAGTAAATATCTGTGTTTCTATTAGGTTGCCATAGTAAGTTAACCCCAAATTTTAGTAGCTTACAAAACCAAGGTGCTAATATACTCAGGATCACATGAATTAAAGGTTGGTTATGGCTTTACTCCATGTCTTGTCAAGTTTGAATGAAATCTCCTTTGTGGGGCATCAGATCTGAAGGGAAGAACATGTGGGCAGGGCAGAACCAAGGCTCTGCATCAACATGTCACAAAACAGTTTACATGCATTTTACTGTTTAAACCACACTCCAGTTAATCCTGGTAAGATGGAGCAGGAAAGGTTAGTTCTCCTCAATGAAGAGGCTCAAAGTAGATAAGCAAGTTAAGCACAAAATTCAACTACCCCTCTCCCCCTAATTCTTCCTTCAATAGATAGAAAATGTCAGTGTTGTGATTGTGGAGTTGAGGGCTATTTGCATCAAACCTCCAGAACTACAGGTTGTTTAAAACATCCAGCTATAATCAGGGCTACTTCTGACTCTGTGTTCAGGGATCACTCTTGACAGGGCCTAGGGAAAAATACTTGGCATCAGGATAGAACTCAGGTGGGGAATGAAGAAGGCAAGAGTTTTCCCCCACTGTACTGGCTCTCTGTGCCTGTTCTAAGTTTCTGAGAAAAAAACAGGCAGCATCTGTAAGATGGTGGGAATTAACTACTCAGCCTGGTTCCCAGTTTCCCTAAATCCAAAGACCCTTCTTCTCATGGTACCCCCTTGAAAGTGTATTTTGGGAAGCTGCTGTGATGAAAAGAAGAAGCCACATGAAAATAAGTGGATCAGGAAGGTGACACTGCTGTGTCCAATATGGGGGTCAGGATCTGAGAAACCATTTTGGATTCTCATGGAGTAGGTGCCAAGAAATAGATTTGCAGAGGCTGAAAGGAAAATAAAATTATTCATTTCAAAGCTGATTAACTTCTGCTGAAGTTTTGGGGCAGTGCACACAGACCTTTCCGCCTACCTAACTGCCTTCAAATTAATGGCCCAACTTTAATAGCTCTGCACTCATCTCTGCAGAGACTTCAAGCTGCCCAATACTCCACGTTGTGTGGGTTTTCTGGCTGAAATCTCTAGGGACTTTTGAAGCCAGACCAGTGCCTACCCCGATGCTTCTGTACATGGTTCTGTGCATGCTCCTTGCAGTCATGCTCAGGATTCATGTCTGAAAGACAGAGTCATGTAAGTCTTGAAAGAGAGATCCAATGATCAGAAAAAAATCATGTGCACACTGACATCACACCTGATTGCACTGGGGCTCCTTAGAGGACCCCACTACACTCCCATATGAGCTCATCAACTCAGCAGTACAGATCCTCAAATTTGTGAACCACATGGTCTCATAATGTTAATTCTGATTTCCCAATAGTAATACTCAACATATTAAAATATTAAGTAAATTATTTCTACCTACCAAGGGGAAGGCTTCAGGGAGGTTGGGAAACTGATAACTAGGTCGAAGGGAATTTCACATTCATGGTGGAATATTGAATGCCAGAAATAACTGTATTATGAACAACCTTGTAAACCACAGAGTCTAAAATACAGAAATTTAATTAAAAATTTTTTAACAAAAGCTGACTTGGTTTTCAAGTAGCTAGTTGCTAGATATTAGTGAATGCTCAATTGTTTTGATATTACTACTTCATACCTGGATATTTTCTGAATTTCCTTTGATTGAGAATAGCTGTAAAATATGCACTGAGACCCTTAAACTGGGAACATATGGGAACTTCTATGATAATCTCTCAGTGTTAGGTGTATGCTGACTCTCCTCTTGAAATTTGAATTTGATTTGAATTTTAACCCAAAGGCAAAACAATCAGGTCTAACTTATGTATAGAAAATTTGCTACATGATTGATATCCCTGTTAAACACACAGCTTCAGCTGAGCACCAAAACAAATGAGAACCAAAATATTTATTTATTTATTTTTTGGTTTTTGGGCCACACTCAGTGACATTCAGGGGTTACTCCTGGCTCTGTGCTTAAAAATCTCTCCTGGCTTGGGGGACCATAAGGGATGCCAGGAGATCGAACTGCAGTGCCCTAAGCTAACACGGACAAGTCAGATGCCTTACTACTTGTGCCACCACTATGACCCCCAAAATGTTTCTTTTTACTATAAAGAACAAAGCAACTCTGAGAACACTCATAATTTGCTTCAAGAAAAACTTTTGTATTTACTCAAGAACTTACAAAGTTCCTAACTGGGGGCCCAGGAGATAGCATGGAGGTAAGGCGTTTGCCTTTCATGCAAAAGGTCATCGGTTCGAATCCCGGTGCCCCATATGGTCCTCCGTGCCTGCCAGGAGCAATTTCTGAGCATGGAGCCAGGAGTAGCCCCTGAGCACTGCTGGGTGTGACCCAAAAACAAAAAAAAGACGAAAAAAAAAAAACAAAGTTCCTAACTGGTAGTTCAATGTACTAATAGAATCTTCATGATAAAGGAACTGAATATATAATATTAGGATTATTATCAGACACCCACATCAATGTGATTTTGATCTTGACTTGGATTTTTATATTCCCATACTCAGTGATCTAGACCAATATTTCTATTGGCTTCCTGGCATCTATTTTTAGATCTCACTTGATAAAATCAAGAGTCCAAGCTTTGCTGATGAATTACTCCATGTTTCTTTAAGGCAAAATGAAATCTCTCTGTTTATGAGACAAACATCTCATAAAGCAGAGACTAAACATGATAAATACACACCCCCTCCCATTACAGCCCAGCCATCTTTCCTAAAGGATAATTATTGAGGACGCTTTCATTTCCATAGTCACAAGTGTTCTCAGATTTGCTGCTCTTCCCTCCTCCCACTCAGTCATTCATTTATTTTAACTACCTTTTTCTTTTCTTTTTTTTTTTCTTTTTCAGCCACACCTGGTGATGCTCAGAGATTACTCCTGGCTATGTACTCAGAAATTGCTCCTGACTTGGGGGACCATATGGGACCTTGGGGGATTGAACCGCAGTCCGTCCTAGGCCTTACCACATGTGCCACCACTCTGGTTCCAGCTACCTTTTTCGTTTTTGTTTTTTTTTTCTTTTGAGCCACACATTGTGGTACTCAGGGGTTACTTCTGACTGTGCTCAGGAATCACTCCTGCTAGGCTCCGAGGACCATATGAAATACTGGTGATCAACCTAGGTCAGTCATATGCAAGACAAAAGCCCTACCCGCTGTGCTATTGTTCAAGCTGGTAGGGTGCTTGTCTTGCATGCAACCAATGTAGGTTTGATTGTCTGCATCCCATATAATTCCCAGAGCCTGCCAGGAGTGATTCCTGAGTGAAGGGCTTGGAGTAGCCCCTGGGCATTTAACAGAGTCTTCTAAATAGAGAGGCTGAGGTGGGAAACATTCTTTGTACACAAACCAGAGACTTCAGAACTGCACATTATTATATCACTAGTTTATAGATAGGGACCAAGGCAGACCAGTGCCCCACTGTAAGTTGGTGTTGGAGAGAGGCAGACTGTGAAAGGAGCCTGAAATGAAGAAGGAAGCATCTGTGTGTTATTAAAGTGCTCACTGTCACCTCAAAGAAAATAGTGACTAGAATACAAAGGCCACTCACAGAATGGGAGAAACTATTTAAATACTATGCAGCTGCCAGGGAAAATGAAGTCATGAAATTTTCATATACATGGATGAACATAAAAACTATTATGCTGGGGCTGGCAAGGTGGCACTAGAGGTAAGGTGTCTGCCTTGCAAGCGCTAGCCAAGGAAGGACAGTGGTTCAATCCCACCCCCCCACCCCCCACCCCGCGTCCCATATGGTCCCCCCAAGCCAGGGGCAATTTCTGAGTGCTTAGCCAGGAGTAACCCCTGAGCATCAAAAGGCCTGAAAAACCAAACCAAAACAAAAAAACTATTATGTTGAGTGAAATAAGTCAGAGGGAGAGAGATAGTCACAGAATAGTTTCACTCATCTGAGGGACTTAGAAGACCGCATTTTAATAAAACCTAGAGACAATAGAGATGAGGACTGGAAGAACCAGCCCATGATATAAAGTTTACCACAAAGAGTAGTGAGTGCAGTTAGAGAAATAACTATACTAACAATTATCATGGCAATGGCAGTGGATGAGGGAAATAAAATGCCTGTCTAAAATAAAGCTGGGGGGGGGGAAGGAGAAGGATGGGAACATTGGTGGTGGAAGGTTGCACTGGTGAAGGGGTGTTCATTTTTATTACTGAAACCCAACTACAAACATTTTTGTAATCATGGTACTTAAATAAAGATATTATATACAATAAAGTTCTCACTGTCAACTCATTGAGAAATGATGGAAAACTAAAGAATTCAAAGAAGAGGTAAGTAATAATCATGTTTCAAATTTAGAAAGAACAGTGGTAGATTTTTCTCTACTTACAAAAATATTTTAAGTAAAAGGTAATAGAGAATGGAAAGACTTTTAAATTCTCTGAAATACCAGAAGTTATTTAAATGATAATCTTTATCTAAAAACAGCAACAACAACAACAACAACAATAAAACTAAGACCATGGCTCCTGAAACCACCAGGAAATGTTTTGACCTCTCAGGTAACTAGGTGTCATCCTAGATTCATTTAACACTGGACTGATGTCCTGTGATTTCTGTCCTATTCTAGAGAGTTCGGGTTATTAAAATCTCAAGGAAATAAATAACAAATACTCTGCATAAACAACGTTAGCAGGGTGGCTTTTCTCTTGTTCCCTGATCAAGATTAGGACTGGAAAATTCCCTTACACCAACAAAAAAGAGAGAGTTAAGTAAACAGGGCTTGAGCAATATTATGAGCAGTAGAAGGATTTTACTGCCAATCTTTGATTTTTCTTTTTTTTAGTTCCCCTGTTTCTACAGGTAGTACAAAAATATGCTTCAAACTATGATTGGCAAGAAATAATAATGTACTTTATTTTCCTGTAAAGATAATTAAGAAAAGAGTAGGATTCAAGTTTACTATATATTTAATATGCTTAACTTGGAAATACTTTTTTGAATGTCTATGCTTTTATCATTTTATATATAAAGATTAACATAAAGCTTTGTTGATAATAATTCTTGACTTTCTACTATGACCTGTGAGGAAATCAATATAAAGAATCGGAATACAACATTATTTGCATCTCCATGCTATTGTTCTGTAATAGAATGTCTTGTAATTCTATTGTTCCATTCCATTGTTTTGTAATTATCCATGTCATCAATGTATTTAAGTATTGAATATCATGAGAAAAAAACCAGGAATGTTGTCTCAAAGGAAATTCTGAGTGGAATTTTTATCATCTTGGAGATCTGGGAGTTTGTAACTCAAAGATATGTGTAGAACAATGTTTTAAATATCTTAAGTTTATATTTTGTAAATTTAAATCACATATGGGAAATAAATGTCTCTAAAGTAGGTCTTTGGTAATGTTGGGATGCATGTTCTTCTTGAGCATTTGAAAGTTAGTGAATAGCATGCATAACCTATTGTTCAACTTTATTTTATTCAAGGTACATTTCTTGGGCGGTCCCATAACTCTTTCTTGTTACAATTCAATCTGGGGACTATTCTTTTCAAATAAGGTATTCTCAGTCCTTTTGTCAAACCAAGTAAAATAAAAAGTGCATCTCAAATTGCACAAATTTCATGAGCACAAAAGAATATCAATGCCAATATCAATGTAATTGGAATGTTTTTACATCAGTTTTGTTCAATTTGTATTTCCATTTGATTCACCTCTAAATCATATATTTAATATCCCTTTCTCTTGTATCAGTCTTCTTTCTATTTCTTGGCTTTCCTTTCCAAGTATTCCTCTACTGTAATATAGGAGACTATTAAAAAAAGCAGGATAAGTACATTTACAGCTTTCTTACTGGTGTCTTCAGGGTGCTATAAATGTGCAAACTGGATATAATTGAGGCACATATTAACTTACCTTCTGTTGTACAGGAAGATCATAAGCAGGCTGTTAATGTGCACTCTGTTGAAACTCTTAACTTAGGGGATGAAAATTAGCTTGCAATAGTAATTTGGTAAGCACCTGGGAAAATTGCAAGCTTCATTTCTTGCCACGTGGAATATGATTAAAAAGAGAATATATTATTATCATGGGCACCATTAAAAAATGTGTAGACAGCATTCTATGATGTTAAAATGGAAATTGGAAGTTGTACTGAAATGTTGAAGATGCTGCATGTTAATTACTGTCTACCACAGTGCACTGTAAGAGCAATTCAATTATTTGCTTTGTCAAGCAATATTTTGATTAACCTGAACTTTCATTTTGTCTATCTAGTGGTTTTCAGCTTGTGATAAAAAAATAGTGCAATAGTATATAATTTTCCCTCAAAACTTTGGAATCCACCAAAATATAGTTTCAATCTTAGAAATTTATATTTAAATCTAAAGTGTTCATCAAAAATATGGATTTTCTTTCTAACTATTTGACAGAAAATTAAAAATATGTTCAGCTCAATATTATTCTGGATGCTTATCCAAACTTCTGTTCTCTCCAGCAAATCTTTATGTAGTCATGTGACAAGTGAGTCCATGTTTGATTTGAGAAGCCCATGACTAAAAAATATGAGAGATATGTATAGGGCTATTCAGCTCGTTCTTAATGAATTAAACTGAATTTTGCCCAAAATGCAAGTTTGGGTTTCTAAGGGACACCATCTCATTTGGATATCAAGTCTTACTTCTCACGTTGAGATTTTTGTTTACAGATATCTAATTTTCTCTATTTTATAATATTTCTCCAAACTTAGAACAGCATAAACAATATTTTGCAATAGAATAATTTTTATTTTGTACTTTGGGATTCCCATTTGGATGATCATACCATTTATATAGCAAATAACTGCTGGGTTACTGGGATTTTTGCTGTCTCAGTTTTATTTAAAGAAGGTAGTCACTTCCAAGAAAGCATTTGATTACTTGTCTTCAAGTCCAAGTTAGCTGCAAGGAAATGATGCTGATCTGCCTTTTTATTCGCTTTGTTCCATGAATTTTATGATTGAAAATGATATGATCATATATTTTCAGGAGTAACTAGGATATCCAAAGACTAGTCAGTCTTTTAACAATGCACGTTTTAGGGCTGGAGAGATAGTATTGAGGTAAGGCGTTTGCCTTTCATGCAGGTCATCGGTTCGAATCCTGGTGTCCCAATATGGTCCACCGTGCCTGCCAGGAGCAATTTCTGAGCATGGAGTCAGGAATAACCCCTGAGCACTGCCGGGTGTGACCCAAAAACTACACACAAAAAAATGCATGTTTTGAGCATTTACTACCAATTAGCTTTCAAACTGCAATTGATTATAGGGACAAAAATGATGTGCTTCTCATTTTTATAAGAAAGCAGTAGCTTAGTTGTCTAAACAGACAGATAGATGGTCCATTATCTAAGCACATGATTAATGATTTGATGTAAGAGGGAAGAAAATGCTAACTGGCCACAGAAGGCATGAAAGATGGTAACTTTGCCCAAGGAAAGTACTGAATCTGAAAGGAGGAATTGGGTCATGGAGAGGGAAAGAGTTGAGCATTGCTACTGATCAGATGAGAAAGAAAACAATTTATTACCAAAAAAGTTTTGATGGGAGAGATCAAAAATATGATGTATATGCTGGATTAATACACAATAGTTCCATACATACATGCAGGCCCATGTGTCTGTCAAGAACACCTTGATTTCTCTATCAATATACTCTCTAAAGACAATCAGATCAGCACCTTTGATCTCTGTCCAGCAGGACAAAACAAACACACCAGTATTATTCCAACTTTAGGGTCACCTGGGCATCCCAGAATAAGCTCTAAGGTTGACCTTTGATTTGTTAATATAACATTTTTCCACCACCCTGCTTGCCTATAATGGCTTACAGAGAAATTCAGAACAGTTAGTAAGAACATCAGCATTCAATGGGGACATTAAGAGCAGAGGTTGGATACAATCAATGGGTACTTTAAGAGAAGAGATTGGGTACATCTGATGGGTACACTAAGTGGCAAAGATGGGGTATAATCAATGTCTACATCAAGAATAGAGATTGAGGGGCCCG
>PVKC010002656.1:26998-42457 GCA_004027635.1 Crocidura indochinensis
TTTTGTTATGAAACTCAATTTGTCAAAGTGGCTTTAAGACTGTATAAATTTTTTAAATTAAATTTATTTTATTTTGGGGTCATACCCGGCAGTGCTCAGGGGTTACTCCTGGCTCTATGCTCAGAAATTGCTCCTGGCAGGTTCAGGGGACCATATGATATGCTGGGATTCGAGCCACCGTCCTTTTGCATAAAAGGCAAACACCCTACCTCCATGCCATCTCTCCAGTCCTAAGACTGTGTAAAATTTATAAAGCATGTAGAGATAAATACATTTGAAGATTAACAGTTTATTCAACTGTATTGTAGTTACTTACTGATAGGGATAATATCAAGAGCAAATTTGAGTACAATTAATTTGGGCATAGTTAATCTTAAAAATAAACAATTAAAACTGTCATTTCATTGTATGGATCTCTATCAACCAATATCATGTAATTTTGTTTTAAATGTGATCATTTTGCTTTGATTAAGAAGAAAATAGAAGTAGGGGTTGAGCTACACCCAGCTGAGATCATTCCTTACTCCTAGCTCTTTGTTCAGGGGTCACTCCTGACAGTGCTTAGCAGACCACACGAAACACTGATCAAGCCAAAAATACCTGCATGCAAGTGAGTACCTTTACCACTGTTTTATCTCAGTACACATTAAGAGAATATGTAATAAATCAAGCTTAATTTGCCATTAAAATACAATCATATTTGATATTTCATCAATATTCTTTAGATAAAAACTCAGAAATTTTACATATTTCAACTGTCGAAATGCATTTTATTAATGTAATTATTTAGCACTAATGGATTTTAGTACCTAGCATGCTAATCATAACAAACTTTTAGCATTATACTTTTTATATTCTTCAAATTAATGACTATTACATATTACTATGCTCTTGTTACTATATTTTATTGAATGTTTACCTTTTATTCTAAACAGTTAGCTCTTATCTATTAAAATCTAGATCATTTTATGGTATAGATGGTAGAAAATTATGCTTGTTTTGTTTTGTTTTGAAGCCATGCCCAGTGGTGCTCAGAGGTTACTTCTGAGGTTTGCAAGGCAAATCTTCTGTGCTATCTTTCCAGCCCCAGCCTTTTCTGGTGTAAATATTTATACACCAAATATAAAACAAATGTGACTAAATAATAGACCTTCACAGTGATCTAGAAATAATATTTTTGGCCACACTTGGCAGTGTTCAGGGGTTACTCCTAGATCTGTGCTCAGTTTTCCTGGCAGGATCTGGGGATCTTATGAGATCTCTGTGGATCAAACCCAGGTCTGTCCTGGGTTGGCTGGCATTGTGCAAGGCAAGTGCCCTGCCACTGTGCTACCACTCTGGCCCCCTAGAAATAATTTTTATAGAAGAGTTTCTCCACTGGCTGTGTACCTGAGCTTTGAAAACTCTTCTGAGATTGTGCCATATTTAAAATACATTATTCTGAATAGGTCTTATTTTTATAATAATCAAAAGGTCTGCTCCTGATACTTAAACAACTCTTGACAGCTTCCCTCTTCATCATACTTTCTTCCTCCTCAATTAATTCCTAGTCTTTATGGAAATAAGTAACATCACCTGCAAACACCAACCTTGATTCCTTGTTTAAGTATGTTGCCCTCTTTCTCATTAAGTTTTCTGTCTTATAATGACCCAAGGTTAGCAGAAATAATGAAGTGTTTTGGTTTAATAAAAGACCTCCCTTTTTAGCTTCTACAAAGTCTCTAGCTAACAGCCCTTTTGGGATTATAAAATATTAGAAAAAATCTTATATTGCCAATAGAAATAAATTAAGCCCTGTAACGGAAAGGCATTTCCTGTGATAGCTTAATTGAACTCATCCATCATAAATATATAAAGAACATAGTTAATTGGCTGTTTTATTGACAGATATTGTCTCCCACCTATAAATATTTATATTCATTTTCATCATCAAGATCTAAGGTATCTTATTATTTACTGATGATGAGAGTTAGCGATATCTAATCATCTTTAGCATACACCATTTTAACACCTGGAGCACACACCCTGCTTTCCCTGATCCCCTTACTCTGTCTTCAGAGTAAACACAGAAGCACACACCCTGTTTTTAATGGTTAATCCCCTCTCACATCCTACCTGATTAACTGACACAGAGTCCACAACTTACTGTCCCTGATATAAATATTCATTTCCCACATACAATAAATGGAGCTACTCTCCATTTATTGGCTTGTGGATGTGTCTTTGTGAGTGCTCTACTCACCAGGGATCCGACCTCACCAGTGACTTCTACATCTTGGGATCTGACTTCACCAACATCATTTACAGTTACCTAATGACAAGTATGGGTCTTGGAACAAAATTATGCCAAGGTTAGTAGTTTACACTGGGACCTGTACTGGGAAAATATATATAAAACAGCACTAAATGATGTTCGTATATTTACTAATGCATAGAATCCCTCACTCAATTCTAATAGCAAATATTTTTACTAGACATTTTCTCCTCTGAATTTCTAAATTATTTTTGTATAATAATTTTTTCCAAATTCTTGTATACAATAGTGGCCCAGTAGACATTATTCTGAGCACACAGGCTGGAAATATTTTGCTGATTCCCCCTGATTTTTGTCTTTTAGCTAGTTCAAACTATTTTTAGTACTTTTTATAAGATCTGTCTAGGACATTTTTTCCCTAAGGAAATACAAATATTATGAAGCTGTGAGATTTTATTGGACAGACAATTTTTCTTTCTAAAAATATATCAAGACTTCAATCATTCAAATATTCTAGCATGGGCATGATGAGAAAATGGTCCCTGTATCACAGAGCGAGGCAGGATGTGACTTGTATAAGAATATTTTGGAGCTGTTTTCCTTAAGAAATGAAATAAGAGTTTTAATTGGATAACAATATTATTTTCAATTTCATGATATAAAATAAACACACTTACCATGTTTACATATACCATTATCCATTATTCACCATTCTATATCTAAGATGATTTTAGATATTTCCTCTCTGATTTATACTTTTAGTTATAATGTGCTCTTCTTGTTTAGAACCACCAAAAATGATCATCATAGTTCTCCTTGAAATGTACAGAAAATTCTCAGTTATATCTGGCTTGTTGGAATTAATGACAAACAGACCCTATTATTAACAACTAGCCATTCATTTTTAGCACGATTTTTAAGAGCCCATATCATTCATCATCATAATTAAATTATAAAATTTAATTTATAAACTTGAAGATTTAGTTTTGTTTTATTAATAAAGCAAACACATTATTCCCTATGAATAAATGCCATCACTTTTTAAATGCACATTTATAATTTATCAGTTAAATGATATTAAAATTATCATTTGATATTAAGAGGAAGATTTAGCAATATTTATGATGGAATTAAGTTCCGTGTAGACTTTTGTGACAAAGTAAAGAACTCTATTTTTGTTTGCTATTTATTTCCTTTCAAGGTTCTGAGTTGAAAGAGTAATCCCAGATATAGAACATTCTAGGCCACAGCAATGCCCAATGCTGAGAGTGGGTGACATTTCAAAGTCTCTGTATTGTTCTGACATTGGGCAGTGCTGCCCTGGATGTCCAGTTAACAGCACAGAGAGCTACCTACTCACATGACCTGTAAAAAGAGGATTTTTGAAGCATCCTTAACCTTTTTCATCCACTTTCATAGAACTATACTCATCATTTAGCATTTCTTTCCTCTGTGTGCTCTTTTCACTATACTCCTATAAATTCATCTCATATGTTATTTTGCAGGTATGATTGCGTATCACTTCAATGTAATGTTTGCAACATTACACAGTAAAGGAAACTATGACTTCTAATTTAAAAAAAATGCAGGGAACCTGTATTTGTTGGGTAATGCATTTTGCATCTTAAACCATACACATTTTTTTTTCAGTTTTTGTAAGTTCAGAGTCTCCCGTGAATTAAATTCAAATATTCACCCAAAGTAGTTTCTCCCACAGCCTCAAATATAGGAAGTCTAAATCCAAAATATTCAGTCTATGGGAAGAATTCATGTCCATGTGATTAGAGAATTCAAATAATTTTGTGTTCTTCGATAGCTAATAAAAATCATGCAGTTCCTCAGGCTCCAGAAGTCTGTTCAGGGCCTTTCCTTCCTACACAAGGGAGCAGCTTTAGTTGGCTGAAATGGAAGCATCACATTGCATGGTATTTGCTGGTACTATCTACATGCAGGGATACTGTTGTACAGTAATTTGTATTTAGAATTATTTCACAGATCTTCTCTGAATGATCCCTACCAAAGAGACCTGAGACTTGAACAAGAAGAAGAGCAACAAAAAAAAGAACATCAAAACTTGAATTTTGGGGTTATTCAATCTGGTATGCATCTATTTACTGAGTTTCTCTTCAAATCAGATACTCTACAGAGAATATACAATATATCAATGAAATGAAGATCTGTTTTAGCTATAAGTAATTGTTGAGGTTTAAGTGAAGCATATAACATATGCATTCAATGGGATATTTTAGTTGCTATTAAATAAATATTTGTTATAAATTTGAAAAAAATGAATCATTAAAATTTACATTAAATGTGCAAAAATATGTTACAAATAAAAATATCTTTAATCTGGGATATAATACTACAGATATCAAAGTGATGTCTGACTTGAACTTAGGAATTTCAATCCCCCAAACAAAATGTTGCTGCAAAAATAATTTTACAAAAGTCCTATTAATGGAACATTAATAGCTTTTCTTGCCACATTATTGATTTTAATATTCATGCTGTTGCTTATAAAAACTTTACCTTTGCATCTTTTATTCTATATTAAATATAATACATATTTTTGATAATACATGGACAACCATTAGGTTGCCAGTTTGCCTATGAAAGTCCTATTGAAAAAATAAATTCTTTTAAAAATACTTCAATCATATTGATTCTAGTCCCATAAGGGCATATTAATTAGAGTAACTATTCCCCTTGTGAGTTTTATTACACTAAGGATGGAAGAATAAAAGAGTCTATCTGTTTCAAGATAGGTAGACTTGGATATTTTATGAAATGTTGGCCTTTTTTTGTTATTTTCTCAAGCAACAAATCTATATTGGGCATGTTCTTAAGCAATATTCATGTGGTAGTTTATTTTAAAACAAGCTTTTTCAAAATCTCAAGTTGCAACAATTTTTAATACAGCAATACTTTAACAAAAAATGTCCTTCTTGTATAGCAATATTTAAATGCAACTGAAGAACAAATTAGAGAAAGGCACATCACATTCTTTTTTCTTAGCTGTTTATTAAATGTACTGAGATACTGATGATCTTTAAGGGTGGGTAGTTTGGGCTAGGAGCCCTGGAGGTGAAATGACATACTGATGAAATCTCAGATTCACATATTCCCAGGGAAGAAGCAAAGGACATTGTATGTAATTTACAGATGCTAATTGAATCACCTTTGAACATATTTTTAAACTAATTTGTGCTTATTCTTGTGAAAACTAGAGCCAAACACAATCTAGAATGAGAATTTCATGATGAAGACATCAGTGGATTATTTCATTTAATTCCTTTTGATGTAGAGCCTGTCTCTCTTAGCAGGACCTATGCAAGCCAATAAAGCTTAGGATCATGGTAATCATGCTGATCTCTTATTGAACAGGACATACTCTCTTAGCACATCATCTTTACCCAAGTCAAATTCTTATAATGGGATGATGGACTCAGCAATGAGACTACTTGGAAGAAGACACACAGTGCTCTTACTTCATCATGTTGACAGGCTCATCTCCAGCATTAATCTTCCTACTGCCAGTATTGAGTGGCCAACTTGCCAGAAAAGACACTCTCTGTAGCCAAGCAGTTGGCACATGGATTATGTCAGATTACTTCCATCAGCAGCACATTATAGTTCCTCTTCCCCAAAATGGATATATATTTTGGATAGAATTATACTTTTCCTTACCACCACCACTATTTGTATTAAGTAATTAATTCGAATGCTGCCATTTAAAAGACGCTTACCTTGGATATTGATTTCCTATTGGCCAGGTCAAGCACTTAAAATCTTTTCCACTGTTGGTATTCATCCCAGTACTTGGGCCATTTAGAGCAGGATCAATATATATATATATTCTAAAACAATAGATACATTAAAACACATTAAGGTGACCCAATATAGAAGTCTGTGGGAAAGTGAAAAGGAACATCAAGTTAGGGACGCATAAAGATGGTTCCCCAAATGAGACTCCAACAAAAATCAATTCTTTGAAATCTTCCTTTTGCCCAACTGTGCCTCCGAGTCAACGTTCCACTTGGGAGGCAGTCAGTGATGAGAAGAAATGCAACCACTGCATAAGGAGTCAGGGTCATAACCCAGAACTCAGGACTCTCTCCTGATGGGGAAAGGCCTGATGTTTTAGCATCCCTTCATAAAGGTCTCTGTCCTCCATCTCATGAGAACAGTCATTCTTTACAAGCTTCTTGGGAAAGAGGACCTATGCAAGATTTAATGAAGATTCAGTGCTGTTTTTAGAACTTCTCTACATAAACTTGCCCAATACATTAAAAAGAAGCAAACATTCAAAAGAAGCAAACAATTAGGGTCAGAGTGATAATGCAGTGGTAGAGCATTTGCTCTGCATGTGGCTGATCCTGGACTGACTGTGGTTTGATCCCTGGCCTCCAATATGGCCCTCCAAGCCAAAAGCCATTCTGAGAGCATAGCCAAGAGCGACCCTTGAGTGTCACTGGGTGTGGCCCACAACCCAAAACCAAACCAAAATAAAACAAAACAAAAAAGCAGCAAACAATTAGTCATCATTTTGTTTCTCTGATCTAATTAAACTTTAATGAAAGGTTTCTTTTCCATTTCTAGTCAATCATCTTTTTCTGAAACATGTCTTAAAAGCAAATGAAAGGATGCTTCTATAATTATTTCAGCATTTCCTCAGTATTATCTTTGGGTTTCCAGTAGAGATGCTTGTACTACCTCTACAGAATCAAGGAATAAATAAAATGAAAATATTTAAGCCAATGATTGATCATTATTGCTCTTTTAATTGAAAATCTTTAAAATCTATTGTAATCTATTTTAGTCAGCAAGAGTTAGAAGATGTTTGCTATTTTTCAAGTTCTAGTTTGAAACTCAAAATTCCAAAATTGTATGAAATGCAAAATTCATTGTATGAAATACAATGAATAATTACAAAATACTCAATGTAAGTACTTAAAAATGTTGAACATCGTTAGGTGTGTTGAGTATACCAATCATGTCAATTCTTCACAATGAGTCTGTGGAGTTAAATGTTATCTTTTTCATTTACGGTGAAAAATGGATTCTCATATTTCATACTGACATGGGTCACGTATCTAGGAAAAAGAAATAGATTTATGATGCCTGACTCAAAATTTATGCTGGCAATATATATTCAATATATATTGAATATTCTTATATTCAATTATATATATTGAATATATATTGAATATATGAATATTATTGAATATACTGAATAGTGATATTTTTCTATTAACAATGAATTAATGTATAAGTGAATAAATACCTATTACCGTATTTTCTGGCACATAAGACGACCGGGCGTATAACACGACCCCCTAATTTTACAGTTAACACATAGGTTTAGGCCTATATTTGCTGTATCAGACAGAACGTTCCTGGCTGCAACTCTATGTACCACAGTGAGCCAATCACAACAAGCAAAGGTTCAAAGATTATACTGTAATAGACTTCCTCTCTGACTCTGTCCAATGTGAGCAGGCTTTTTACAGTATAGATTTGGGTACAGAACACTGTATAATTTGCACGCATAAGAAGCCTGCTTGGAAAAACAAAAAAGCCTGCTTGGATTGGCTGAGTTAGAGAGGCAGTCTGAATAGCCTTGTAGTAATTGGCGTAGGATCGAGTTGGAAAATACATTTCGTGGCGATATCCAGACGATTTTTGAAACGTTTTACTGGCATATCGAAACGTTTTCGGGATATACTCAGCGTATAAGATGACCCCCGATTTTTGGTTGACATTTTTTCGTTTCAAAAGTCGTATATGCTGAAAAATATTTAGTTAAAATAAAAAGTGAATCTTTAATTTGATCAGAAAACCTTTAGAACACAGAGGCCAGAATGATAATATAGGGGAAGAGCATCTGCCTTTCATGCAGTCAACCAGGGGTTGATCTCTGACACCCCAGATGGTCTCCTAAACCCTATCAGAAGTGATCCCTGAGCACATGGCCAGGAATAATCACTGAGTACCACTCAGTGTTGCATAAGAAGTAGGAAAATAATTTCAACTGTACTAATTTACAGATCATAAATAATAGAAATCCTAATATTTTATGATTAAATAATAATGTCAGAAAAATTGAGAAATGTTCAATTAAATGATTTCAAACAAATCAAACTATGTAATTCTATATATTATTCTTTTGTTTTGCTTTTGTTTGGGGGGCCACATCCAGCAGCGTTCAGGGGGTTACTCCTAGCTCTGTGCTCAAAAATCCTAACTCTGATGATCATATGGGATGCTAGGGATCAAATCCCCATCAGTCCTGGGTCAGCCACATGCAAAGCAAATGTCCTACTGCTGTGCTACCACTCCTGGCCCCTCTATATATTATTCTATTACTATGTCTTGCCTAGGGACAGATTACTTCTCTCTTCAGAGATTGAATTCTGCCCTTAAAAAGTCACACACACAAACAAATATGACAAAGTCAATGACACTGTATTTGTAGTTTGGGCTTATTCTTTATCTATTATATTGTATATCATTATTATATTATATTGTATTATATATATTATATATATATTATTATATTATATTGTATTGATATTGGTATATCATTTATTTACCCAATACTGTTTATAGGACTAAAGAATTTACTTATAGCATTCTTCATAAGCAATGTAACTCAAAGATACGTTTTATCACATTTTTGTGTGATTATTTCCATAAAATAGATTCCTAGAAACAGATTTGTTGAGAAAGTATAATTGAAATAGATGCTCTAACATTTCCTTCATGAGATAATAAAGTTCTCAGTTTACCTCACAGTCATAGTGCATTAGCACATAACATTTTTTTTTTTTTTGGATTTTGGGTCACACTCAGCAATGCTCAGGGGTTAGTCCTGGCTCCATGCTCAGAAATTGCTCCTGGCAGGCACGGGGGACCATATGGGGCACCGGGATTCAAACCGATGACCGTTTGCATGAAAGGTAAACGCCTTACCTCCATGCTATTTCCCGGGCCCCATCATTTTGAAAGAAATATTTTTTCTGTGCTTAAAAGTTTTGATTCATTACGACTCAGTCACTGAAAAATAGTCTGTTATAGGAGCCCCATGTTTTTACATACGTGTGTATGTTTTATATGCATACAAGTTATTTATTTTTTTGAGTAAATACCATTTTAAGAATGCTGGTTCCAGTTATTTTACATATAACTTTAAAGAACTACATGAATAAATATATCCTTTAACTCTATATATTGCCCTTTTTTTAACTTTCAGCATTTTATAGTTTTTTGTTACATAACTTTATATGATTCACTTTGTTTCATTCCTAGGTATCATGTCATTTTCATTACTACCACAATAGGAAGTTATATACATTTGTATATTTTCCCATAAATAAAAATAAATATTTTTTCTCAACAGGCATTGCAATGAAATCTCAATTATAAATATTTTAGAGATTTTTCTCATAAATAAAATCACTAAGATCAGACTATATATCACAAATTTATAGGAATAGTTATTACATCATTTAGGCATAAATGTCATGTTGTCCCAGTTAAACTCTAGAGACTAAGTTGCAGCAAAATTCCTAGGATATCTTTCCAGAGCAAATTAACATTTTCTCTTACTACTTTAAATCATTTTCTTTGTTATTAGACCCATAGAGATAACTTATAAATGAATAATGTTTTATTTTACATGAGATTGTGCCCAATGCATGTTCCTTAATACATATTTTAAACATTTGCTTAATGTATTATGGGTTGTCATTTTTCTAACTAATTTAATTTGTCAGTTCCCTTTTACAGCAATTTCGATTGGTATATGTTCTACATTTATAGACAATTTTGTCTGATCTAGTTTTCAGGACAACTCTGTTTATGTAGAGTTTGACTCCTCACTCCTCCATCCCAGTTTCATAATATAAGTAGTCTAGGTTTATAAACTCTTTATAAATTTAAAGACATCACCAAGTTTGTAAAATAAAAATCCAAAAGTGGTGAGACCAACCCAGACACTGTTTTTCTAAAGCAATAGAACCAGGTCTGAAGAACCAGGGTATTAGTGGCAGAGAAATAATACCAAGCCAGTCAGGAGAGTCATTGGAGTTAGTCTGGTTTATTTTTTTGCCTAATGGCCTCTCTACCACGTGCTCTATCTGTGCCCACCAAAAACCAGAACTGCTCTGTCTTTAATCTCCAGAACAAAGTCCTGTTGGGGAAGATTTTGTAATTCAGTTGAACTTTTACATAGCAAAAGTTGGGGAAGATTTTGTAATTCAGGTGAACTTTTACATAGCAAAAGGAAAGGTGCCAGGGAAGAGGAAGTTGGGGGAATACCTTTGTTTAGGTTTTTTACTTAGTCTCACCTTACACAAATGGTCTTTTGTTTTGTTTTGTTTTGTTTTGTTACCACTGTGACATTTTGGTTATACTCACCCTTGTTCCTGACTCTGTGCTCAGAGATCACTCCTGGAAATGCTCAAGGGATGGAAAGTCTGGAGCGTTGAAGATCAAAAGTGAGTCACTAGGGAGATAGCATGGAGGTAAGGTGTTTGCCTTTCATGCAAAAGGTCATTGGTTTGAATCCCGGTGCCCCATATGGTCCCCCGTGCCTGCCAGGAGCAATTTCTGAGCATGGAGCCAGGAGTAACCCCTGAGCACTGCCGGGTGTGACCCCCCCCCCCCACTCACACACCCACAAAAAAAAAAGTGAGTCACTGGATGTGCAAGCCAGTTCTATTCTCTTAGTGCTTCTAGAGGTTTGGGTACGAATAAACTTTTATCTGCTGTCCTTGAAATTGGAGTGTTTTTATGCTGTTTCCCCATTTCATCTGCTCTGTGCTGAGGGTATGTCTCTTTAATACCCCAATGATAAATCCTGGGTACACAGATTAAAAGTGGGGAATCAGAGTGATAGCACAGCAGGGAAGATATTTCCCTTGCAAGCAGCCGACCCAGATTCAATCCTCATTATCTCATATGGGCACCTGAGCTCAGAGCCAGGAGTAACCAGTGAGCATCACCAAAACAAATAAAACAGATAAGGGGGCCAGAGCAATAGCACAGCTGGTGAGGTGCTTACCTAGCAAGAAGCCAGCCTGGTTCAATCCCCATCATTCCATATGGTGGTTCTTGAGCCTACTAGGAACAATTTCTGAGCATAGAGCCAGGAATAACCCTGGGCGTGGACCAGAACACCACCAAGTATGAATCAAAAACAAATGAAAACAAAAAAAACAGATTAAGGCTGAATGTTGTTTTTGTCTTTGCTGCTGATTCAGTGCCTTTACCCAATTTCTGCTCTGTGACTTCCCCACATAGATTATGTGGCAACCTTTTATTATTTATTTATTTATTTATTTTGCCTGTTTGGGTCTCAACTGATAGTGCTCAAGGCTTACACCTAATTTTGCACTCAGGGATCACTCCTGGAGGTGTGCATGGGAACCTATTGGAGTGTGGATGATTGAAACCAGATTGGCCATAGACAAGGGAATCACACTTCTCATGTCACCAATCATTCTGGTCTGGACTTTATGATTTCTTACCATCACAACATCGTGAAAAATTTGCTGTGAACTAAGATATTAATCACTTAAAGTCTTTGGCAGTTATTAATTCTAAAGGGATTAAATATGTGCATACTGAGGTTTGATGAACAGACATGCTGTGCATTACTTAGGCTGTTCAGGATGGTGGGCATGGAGCATAGAAGGTGGCAGATAAAGAGGAGAGAGGCCAGCTGCAAGTTAAACCTGGCTACCTTGGATTTGGTCCTAGATATTGGAGTAGAGGAGATAGTTTTTCTTCTAGGTCTATGCAGATCATAGAAGAATGACGGACGGTGTTCCCTTCTCTCTTGGAAGAAGCTGAATATTAGAGTGAGAGACTCTGGGTAGGCATAGACCTAGGGTGTGATAGAGGATGTGGAAACGGGGTATTGTAGGGCTGGAATGTGAATGGGCTTGAAAGGTGGGAATGTGAAAGGTCTGCCCAATTATAGGTGGAGCAGGAACACCAAGGATGAGCCCTACGTTATTTCTTTTTTTATGGGAGGGGACACACCTGGTGATGCTCAGGGGTTACTCCTGGCTATGTGCTCAGAAATTGCTCCTGACAGGCTTGAGGGACTATATGGGATGCCAGGGGATCAAACTGTGATCCTTCCTAGGCTAGCACGGGCAAGGCAGGCTCCTTACCACTTGCACCACCATTCCAGCCCCCCATGTTATTTCTTTTAGAACAATTTCCCTTGATGAAGGACCCCATTACATCTTGGTGTTGGGGAAAAATCTGGTTTAGCATGTACAATGGTAATGATTCAAATTTGACAAATCAAATGAGATATCAAATATGCCAATGGAAGCAATGTAGTGTCATATGGAGCCAGGTAGTTAGGGAGAGATAAAATTTCATTCCTACTGTTTGAATGTCTGCATCAGTCAATACCAATTCTATGGAATTCTTTGTATCAATAACATTCTAGTTTAGCTTAAAGTTGAGTGATAATTTTGTTCCTAGTGTCCAAGGCATCTAAGCTACCATATCCATTGGCTCATGAAAACAAAGAGTAAAATAGACATAATAATTCAAGTGTTAAAAGTAAATGAAGGGAGGCTGGAGTGATAACACAGTGGTAGCGTGTTTATCTTGCACACTGCTGACCCTGGACAGTCCTGGGTTTGATTCCCAATGTCCCATACGATACCCCAAGCCAGTAGCAATTTCTGAGCACATAGCCAGGAGTAACCCCTGAGCATCACTGGGTGTGGCCTTAAAAGCAAAAAAAAAAAAAAAAGAAAAGAAAAGGTTCTATTATTTAACATATAAAATATTGACAAAAAGCAGTTACCTGTTGGAAGTTATATGGGACTCATGTATTTGCATATTATAGATTTTGCAAAAAAAAAGGTAGAAAGTCAATATTTAAAATTTGTTGATTATTTGGCATTTCAACAGCACTTTTTAATAACAGTTTATAGGATAGAAGCTATGGACAACTTAACAAATAGTCCATAGTGATAAAGCAACCTTTTACTCTGCATGAAATCCAGGATGACTAAAATTTCTATAATGATCTTTGAGAAAAATATGTCCTCCTTCCCCATTCCTGTTCCTGTCACCACAGTTGTCTAATGTCAAGAGACCTTGAAAAAGTATTAAGATACATCCTAATACTCTAGATAAATTATAATTCTATAAATGTTAAGCTCAATTCTTCAGCTTCTTACTAGTGAGATTAAAGACTGCCACCAGAACATTTTCCTTGTTTCTATCCATCACATGATACTCTGTGGTTTTGAAAGACTGGTTCTCTATGACACAAAATTTTAGACGACAGGAAGCCAATTGGAGAAGTGGGAGAGATACACATCGCCTGTAATCAGGTCTTGGTGACTGAATAACATAGTTATTTTGTGCAAGAACCATGTGATTTGGTGTAGTGTGTTTGTTGCTAAGGAGGCAGTGGGCTGAATTGGGCATGTGGTTGGAGTTGGGGAAAGGGCAGATTTCTTAATTTACTCTATCTTTCCTCTCTTGGCAAATCTTCCTTCCTTCTCGTGAACAAAGGTTGTTTGGTTATTGTTGGTTTTTTTCTTTTTTTTTTAAAGTTCTTTATCCCTTAGAACTAAAACAGAAACAAAACAAAACCAACAGAACAAGCAAACACAAACATAATCACAATCTCTGTTTAAACTTTTTAACCAGATATTTCTTAGAATTTGGTTCACTCCTTGTTACCTGTTGACAAAGGGACAAATTTAGTTCTATAAGTTTGGGACTTTGTTTTGTTTGGGGCAACATTTAGAGATGCTCAGGGCTTGGTCACTCCTGGATCTTTGGTCAAGAATTAATCCCTGGGTCTGGAGCAATAGCACAGTGGTAGCACATTTGCCTTGCACATGACTGACCCAGCATGGACCTGGGTTAGATCCCCCAGTGTCTTATGTGGTTCCCCAGGCCAAGAGTGATTTCTGAGTACATTGCCAGGAGCAACACTTGAGCGTCACAGAATGTGGCCCCCAAAAACAAACAAACAAAAAAGAATGAGTCCCTGCTGTGTTTAGAGAACCATAAATGGGATGCCAGAGATGGAAACTGGGTTAGCAACATGCAAGGCAAACATCCTACTCACTGTATTATTTCTCCAGCTCTGAGCATGGGACTTTTATTGGATCTGAAAACTTTAAATAAAAACTAAAAATGAAAATTTATCATAGTTTTGACTTTGAGAAATGGCTCCATTATGCTTAAGGTAAGATGCTCTCTAAACTTAGTGAGAAAAAATAATCAATAGCCTTATTCTAGCAAATGATTAAATTTAGCGTCAGATACCAAATATACAAAATAACTTTGATTTTCAAGTGAGCTTCCTTCTGTAATTGGGGTGCAATAAAAAATTCACTTATGAGGCCAGAGAAATTAGTGCTCTTGTCTTGTATGTGACCTGTGTGGGCATGGTCAACAGTACCTGATATGGTTCCCAAAGCCCCATCAAGAGTAATTCCAAACACTGTTGTGTGCTGCCCATAAACAAACAGAAAAGTTTTCTTTTGTTGTGTGTGTTTTTCTATTTGGCAAGATGTATACATGCTGTATGTTTAGCAATATATTATATATTATAAATATAGTTATGTAGTATTATATATACTATATATATAAAATATACATATTATATAATATATAGTATATATATTATATATAGTTATGTAGTATTATATACATTCCAGTGTATTGTATAGCTATTTGTTTCGTATGTGATACTATATGTTGTAGATTACCTAGATCTCCCATAATACTTTTATAATAATTATTACTCAGTGCTAAAATAACTGATTCTAAGGTAGAGGTTTAAATGTTTTCTCCAACATTATTTGTAGGTCTGGATGTACAGGTGACTCAATAAATATAGTTCAATTAACATTTACACACATTAATAAAAATAAATTTTTTAAATTTTATAAAATCTTTATTTAAGCACCATAATTATAAGCATGGTTATAGTTGGGTTTCAGTCATAAACAGAATACCCCTTCACCAGTGCAACCTTCTCACCATCAATGCCTCCCTTCCTACTCCCCCTCCCCTGACTGTATTCGAGACAGGCATTCTACTTCTCTCACTCATTAGCATTGCCATGCTAGTTGTTAGTGTAGTTATTTCCCTAACAGCATTCACCACTGTTTGTGGTGAGTTTCATATTGTCTCTGGCCTTATTACAA
>PVKC010002657.1:0-42557 GCA_004027635.1 Crocidura indochinensis
GCCTTACCTCCATGCTATCTCCCGGGCCCCTATTTCTAGCAGAAAACTATCTGGGAAAACCTGCCAAACGTCTAGTATTAGCTGTCATTTTTCAAAACTCTTTTTCATTCTTTGTCTGCCATCAGGGTATTTTGGATTATATCCTGCATATATATATGCAGGATATAATCCAAAAATATATATTATATATATAATCCAAATATATATATAATCCAAATATATATATAATCCAAATATATATATAATCCAAATATATATATATATATATATATATATATATATATATTTGGGAGCCATGTTTAGTGGTGCTCAGGCATTATTCCTGGATTTGTGCTCAGGGAACACTCTTGGCTATGCTTTGGAAACCACATGAGGTGGCAGGTATTGAACAAGGTTAAGCCAAAGGCAAGGAAAGCACCTTCACCTCTACTATGTCTCCAGCCCGAATGTACACTTTTAATTTGGATTTCAGGTTAAACATAGATCTCAATCCCTATTTCATGTTTCCCACATCAGATCAGGCAGAAGTCAATTCAGGGATAGTTCTTTCACATTCTACCGACTTCATGTTGAGTTTCTCTGAAACTCAGTGGGACACTGAACTGGGAAATGAAACCACACCCAAGCTGTGAAGTTGATAAAAGAAACGAATAATGAAAATATTTCTCTTTGGATTTGGTTTGGCAAAATCATCTGTTTAAATAAAAAAAGCACCATGAAGTTGTGGCCTAGTCAATCAACAATGTTCTTTGAAATGAAAAGGAACTAACTTTATTATGAGTGTATCACAGCTAGAAATACACATACTAAAATAATTTCAAATCAGCTTTATTTAATATTTTGTCAAGATGAAAATAGAAAAAAAAATCCAAATTCCAACAAGCCATGAATATTACTCCAAGCCTGGCATCAATGCCCTTTCCCAGACCCCATATTTCTTGTCACATTTCTACTTCTGGCACTTCTTTAGTCAGCATATCTCAGACCAGATGTGCATTTATCCAAGAGCATTTTCCTCTTTTATCACTGTTAACTTCCTGAAGATACAGTGATTATCAGCACCAGGACTTACTGTTAAATTTGTTTCTTTTGAACTTTATTAAATTTATTTATTTTTTTCTTCTCAGGTCACACTCAGCACCACTCAAGGATTAATCCTGGATCTGCACTCTGAAATCACTCCTGGCAGGCATGGGAGACCATATGGGATGCTGAGATTCGAATCACAATCCCTCCTGGATTACCTATATACAAGGCAAACACCCTACTGCTGTATTAAACACCCTACTGCTGTATTATCTCTCTGGCCCCTAAATTTCTTAAAGTGCAAACTATCTCTGAAGTCAGATGTAGAGCCTGTTGTGGATGTGGAGAGAAAGGTACTCTCACTCACTGTTGGTGGGAATGTAGACTTGTCCAGCCTCTTTGGAAGACAATCCCTCAAAAAACTAGAAATTGAGCTTCCATATGATCCATATGATCCAGTGATAACACTATCCTAGTGTTATACCCAAGGAACCAAAACTCACCATGCAGAAAAGCCCTTTGTATCCCTATGCTCATTGCAGTACTATTTACAATAGCTAGAATCTGGAAACAACCCAAGGGCCTGAGAACAGATGAGTGGCTAAAGCAGTGTTTTTCAACCACTCTACTGTGGCACACTAGCGTGCTGTGAGATATTGTCTGGTGTGCTGTGGAAAAATTCCAATTTCATCTGTAACATGTGGCATTGGCTCACAAATAGACCAATCACTAGATTGAGTAAGAATATAAAATATTCAGAAATATGAACAATTATGAAATATTTTATTATTTTATAATAAAATAATTATAAAATAATTTCTTTGTGTTTTTTTGATTCCTATTCAAGAGAATTACTTTATATGTAGTCAAATTGGCAGAGTTAAATTTTTTTGGTTTTGTTTTTGTTTTTGGTCCACACCCGGTGACGCTCAGGGGTTACTCCTGGCTATTCGCTCAGAAGTCGCTCCTGGCAGGCACGGGGGACATTATGGGGAACTGGGGGATCGAATCGCGGTCCGTCCTAGGTTAGCGCAGGCACCTTAGCTCCAGCGCCACCGCCTGGCCCCAGAGTTAAATTTTTTTAACATTTTTTTTCGGGCCACACCCATTTATGCTCAGGGGTTACTCCTGGTTAAGCACTCAGAAATTGCCCCTGGCTTGGGGGGACCATATGGGACGCTGGGGGATCGAACCATGGTCCTTCTTTGGCTAGCGCCCACAAGGCAGACACCTTACCTCTAGCGCCACGTCACCGGCCCCTTTTTAACATTTTCTAATGGGGTGTGCCTAGTGATTTTTTTTTTCATGAAAAAAGTGTATCTTTGCACAAAAAGGTTGAAAAACACTGGACTAAAGAAACTGTGGTATATCTATACAATGAAATACTATACAGCTGCTAGGAAATTAAAGTCATGAAATTTGCTAATACATGGGTGGATATAGAGAGTATTATGCTGAGTAAAATGAGTTAGAGGTAGCGGGATAGACATAGAATAATCTTATTCATTTTTAATAAGAAGAAAAATGAAATATAGTATAGTAATAATATCCAGAGACAATAGATATGAGGATCTGGAGGACTAGTCCACAGTAGGGAAATTTCCACAAAGAGAGGTGAATGCAGTTAGGGTAGCGAATGGTCCATTGTGACAATGATAGTTGGAACTGATCACTCTAGACCAGAACTTGGGGCTGAAAGGTGATAAAGTGATATTCATGGTATCCTTTCATTAACAATAGTGCAAACTATGTGTCAAAAGAAATGAGAGATGGGCCCAGAGCGGTGGAGCAAGCAGTAGGGCGTTTGTCTTGCACATGCTGATCTAGGACAGACCGCGGTTCTATTCCACCAGTGTCCCATATGGTCCCCCAAGCCAGAAGCGATTTCTGAGCACATACCAAGGAATAACTACTGAGTGTCATGGGTGTGACCCCTGCAATTCCCCCACAAAAAAAGTAAAGCGAGAGACAGAGAGGCAGGCATGGGAGAGTGGGTGGGAGGGAAACTGGGACATTGGTTGCAGAGAATGTGCACTAGTGAAGGGTAGTATACATTCTATGAGTGAAGCCATAGAACAATTTTGTAATCATGGTACTTAAAGTAATTACATATATAAAATGCAATAAATTGTTTTAATAGAAAAAACTATTAATAAATGCTTTCTTTTCATTTAATATTGCAAAAGACTCCCCTCTTAAGATATCTTCTTTAGAATAATCACAATGATAATTCCAGGTTTTGAGTTGTTTTATGTTTTTTTTTTTTTACTTTTTTGGGTTTTGGGCCATATCCAATGATGCTCAGGGGTTACTCTTGGCTCTGCTCTCAGAAATCGCTCCTGGTGAGGGAGACCATATGGGATGCCAGGGATCGAACCCAGGTCTGTCTTTGGTTAGTAGCCCTGCTACTCCGGCCCCAGTTTTATGAATATTTTTATCAGTACAGTAAATGGAGGAGTTTATAGATAAAGTAGGAGGCAACTAATATACTCTCTTAATAGTGGCAGCATTTTATTTTAGTGGAACATTGCTCTATTTTGGTGGTGCAGGTGATGTTATATACAAAATTAAAAGGTCATTCATCAAAATAAAAATTATTAAATCAAATATCAAAAAATTTATATAAAACATAAACATGTTTAAGGTAAATGATAATCTAAGAGGTATATCAAATATAACTGTCCTTGGATTAGAAACTGTTTAATTTTTTAAAAGAAACATTTTGTTTTTTTTTCTCTTTTTGTTGTGTCAAAATAAAACCCAGGAACTCCCATATGCAAGGTTGGTGCTCTCCACTGGTCAAGAAGAAAGAATTATTTCCTGTTATATATTGAATTATATTCCTGTACCCCCTCAATAAAAATGTAAAGTACTAAACCTGAACATCTTTGAATATGGTCATTTTGGAAATAAGTTTTCTCCAGTGCTCAAGTTTAATACGAGGTCATTAAGAGGGAGTCCTAGTATATTATGATTTGGACATAAATAGAGAAATTTGGACACAAAAACTGATACTCAAATATTTGAGTGTCAAGGAGAAAGCCAATCAAAGGTCAAGGCAATAAAGCCCTACATATCAAGAAATGCTGAGAAATCTTGGCTAACCACAAGAAGCCAAGGCAAGAAACATGTTGAAAGTTTCCCTTCATAACCCTCATAAGAAACCAAATATCCTACACCTTGATCTTAATTCAAATCCTAAATTCTAGTCCCAGAATTATTAAACAATGCATTTTGATTAAGTTAAGCTTTTGTAGTACCTCATAGCAGCAGTTAACACAAACAAACACATTTTTTTTCTAGACAAATTTGGCCTATGACTGTTAAAGTACTAATATACCTAGCTGGAGCTGTACAGAGCCACCAGGAGAAATCTTGGCCACTGCACACTGGCCAGGGAAGAGCTTCAGAGAACAAGCCCTGGGAAACATGAATCTGTTTGGTTTTGATGTCTTTGCGTGGCTTTACAAAAGTCAAGTTGACATCCTTTGCTCATTTTTTCTGGATTTTCACCAATTACTGTTCTTTTTTGGGTTCACCCTTTTTATGGTTCACCCCCTTGAATCAGGAATTTGTTTTATATCCTCTCTTTTGTCATCTTCTCAGAAGAGACTTAGAGCAAATACTGGCAAATTCCTGACTGAGAAATCAGATATTTTTTTTTAATTTTGGCTTCCAATTGCTTCTTTATCATGTAGGAATCAAATATTCATAGCATGTCATTTCATATCTCTAAGAATTTTTTCTGTTTCTGAAAAGGATACACTAATATTAACTCTCTTATGGTAGTTTTATAAGAACATGTTAAAGTGTTATGCAGACCACAGAGAATGACTTTGGGGTTGGACAACTTACTTAGTATGTCTGGAGCCTAAATACTTCATGGGTAAGGTCTTCCTGTTTTTTAGGCCAAAAGTTTTTCCTTTCTATTTCCCCCATATTTTGCTGTGCCTATGCAAACAATAACTGCCATACACACATCTTTTTATTGTATTTTTTAACTTTTATAGTTTCAAAATATGCTATTATATTAATGACTTTATTGATTGGAGATACAATGATTTTCATAAATGTACTTGCTACTGAACTTTTTCCTCTCATTTTTCTTCTCTTCCCTTTTATATTTTTAGTTTTTCTTTATATTTTCTTTCTATTTTTCTAAAATAACTTTGCTTTCTGTCATCTTGAAGCAAATGTATTATGATCAGTTAAGTCAACTATGTGATCTATTTTCTTTAAATTAAAAAAAATAAAAAAGTGTTATACAAACTGATTGGCATTTCCCCAAATGTGTTTTTACAGCTCAAAACCAAGTATGTGTGTGTGTTTGTGTGTGTGTATGTGTGTATGTGTGTGTGTTTGTGTATTTGGGAGTTGCATCTAGTATGACCAGGAGGAGAGGCCCACCTGAACCTGAGCAAGAGAATTATTATTTGTGGGGAAAATGGCATAATAGTGAGGCTCAAAGGATTCTCACTTACCGTTTAATTAAAAATAATAATAAATGTGTCAAACTCAAGTAACACAAAATTTTACTAATTAATAATCTCTAGGGAAGGGGGTACCACATAAAGCCACTCAAGGATAGACCAAGAAAAAGAGACAAAGAATTTACCTACTTCCTTAGGGACAATAAATGTTTCTACAGACAAAGTTACTTCATTCCAAAAGAGACTGGTATCTGGAAAAATCAGTCAATGATGTAATGAGAACCTTTCCCAGAGGAAGCATCATCTACTGAAAGTCAGAGATAGCCAGTGATTTTAGTGTGGAGCTCTGGCTTGCCTATTTCATTTCTTGAGTTTTCCATTTAGAAGTAAATGATTCTACCCCTTTCTGTAAAATACTATATAGACATAATTTAAAAAAACACTATATTAAAATAATAAAAAATGAAACAAATTTTGAAAAATTATGTGAGAAGCTAAAAAGCCAAGTTTAACAATAGATTGAATCTATGCTACATTTATTTTTATTTTCTAAACTGCTAACATAATTTTGGAAATCGCTAATTGAATATGACTAGCCCTTTAGTGTTTTGTTTTGTTTTGTTAATTTTTGGATCACACCAACCAGTGCTATTTCCAACATATTACTGAGTGAGTCCATGCATTGGTAGAAAATAAACTTGAGGTTTCTACATTCAAAGCATGTGCTTCAGCCCTTGAACTATTCCTATAGTCCCCTTACAGGGTTCTTAGTCTTTGTCTACTTAAAATATGTTTCAATTAGCTACATTTATCCCCAATTACTTAATGATTTTACAGTTTAGTGTTGGGGAAAAAAACACAATGAATTGATGGAAAAAAATTCTGAACTCACAGTATTGCATTTTGATAAAGCTAAGAGTGCTATAAACTATACTAATTTTTTAAGCTCAGGAAACCTTGGAGATATGGAAATTTGGTTCTTTAACATTCTTTTGCCTTGAGATTGAATATGCTTCATGGGCCACTAGGATATTAGTACTATGCTTTATTACTTGGAAATATATTAATGATACTCCAGCAAAGGCTTGATTTAGAGCACAACATCTTTATTTGTGGTCACATCTGACAGTGCTTAGGATTTATTTCTGGTTCTTGTTCTTGAGACTCAATCTGGTTGGGCAAAAAGATCATATAATGTGCTGGGGGAATCCACCTGGGTTAGTCATGTGACAGCAAGGAAAATATCCTACCGGAAGTGCTATTTCTTAGGCTCCAGAACACAACTTTTTTATTTTATGGTGTGTAAAAGATGTTGCTGAATATTTGGTTGGCTTGTGAGATAGAAAAATGTGTCTTTATCTCTGGGATGTAGGAGTCAGGGAGAGGGTGTTGCCTGGCATTGTTACTTATTAAGAGTTTGGATATAAAGGGAAATGTTTATTTGGGTCTAGAGTTCCCTCCAAGATTATTAGATACTGTAATTTGGATTGGTTTTCCTGTGTTCCTTTCTGCTTGAATGCTGGGTACAGGAATCTGGAGGAAGCAAATTCTCTCTTAACAGAACAAGCCTAATCCAAACACATTGAGTTTCATATACAAGATAGAGATCATTTATATACTAAACACGACTCAAGCCCCAGAATAACTGATGAGCGTTGCTCTTAGGCCATAAATAAAAAGTCTTGTTAAACATGGCTCTTCATTAACAATTTCCATCTGGCAACAATCAGGGTCTTGTGTCTGACCAGGGGTCAGAGGTGAAAGGGAGGCAGCAGTTCACTAAAGGCATTGTTTTCATTGGCCCTTAATTAAAGACCCAAGAACTGGCTCACAGGGGGTCATAGAGCTCCTTGGACATTCGTGAATCTTTCCCTCAGGCAAAAAAATGAGAGTGGGAGTGGATTCAATGGTATGTTAAAATTCATTCCAGACATGAATCTAAGTCCTGTCTCTGAAGACTGCTATACGTAGGCTCAGCTAGACAAAGCAGAATACGCTGGCAAAGCAAAGCAAACTCTAGGAATGTGGGTGGATTTGAGTGATGAGAGTATGCAGGAAGATATTTAGGTTCCTGGCAATGGTATGGACCTTTATTTATTCTGGATCTAGTAACCTTGCTCTGGTGGTGATTCATATGTTTGTGACTAGATCTGAGAAGGTGGAAGAAGAGTTGGCTGGCTAGCTAATAACTGGATATCTAGCTTTCCAGAATTTTCTTCCCCCAATCTCTGAATTCTTGGGGCTGATCACTTTCATTATTTTCATTCATGGGGTGGGACTTCATTTGAGAGAGAATAGAAATTTAATTTCAGGACTATAGGCATAAAATAAAACAAAACAAAATACATCCCTGCTTATTTTGAAAATATCTATTTCTGATTTTTTTTTTTTGGTTTTTGGGCCACACCCAGTGACGCTCAGGGGTTACTCCTGGCTATGTGCTCAGAAGTCGCCCCTGGCCTGGGGGACCATATGGGGCACGGGGGATCGAACCGCGGTCCGTCCAAAGTTAGCGCGTTAAGGCAGGCACCTTACCTCCAGGATGACAGAGGTTTTCACTGACTTGAAGAATTTATACAGGAATCGTGAGACGTTGGAATTATGAAAAGTCATGCTTCAACCCAAACTGAATACAGCTTCCCTCTGCTTGGATGAATATGACTTTTTACATGGCAAAATCGACACTTTCCAACAGCTGGAAAAAAAAATCTCTTTTTTTTCCAAAAATCAACTTTTTTTCAAAAAATTTTTTTTTTCAAAAATCAAAGGTTTGAAGGCTTTGCCTTCTGAAATTTTTGTAATTTTTGTCACATGCTGAAATTTCACTGAGAGTTTTAGCAGTCAACTATTTCTTAAGAAAGTTCTTGAACCACATGATCTAAGAATGTTTCATGGTTTACAAAACTTCATCTTACAAAGCAGTTGATGCCCATTATTTGTTTTATCCATTCAACAGCCCCATGAGAAAGATATTACAATGATCATTAATAAAAGAAGAAAGTGTGAAACGAAGAAAGACTACAGAAGGATTACATTTAAAAGTCTAGTATGCTGACTACGTTTGATTTCCACTTGCAGTGTGCATATGTGTATACAAGTGCATGATGTCTGTGCTAATATTTATACGGAGGGGAATACAATAAAATATTCAATTGGATTCTCTGTTACCTATTGGAGATACACCTTTTATTTTAACACTTTCAAAATATAAAATAAGGGGCTATGTCTTCTTACTCACTATTAGCTTCAATTATTAAGGAGCTATTTGATATAAGTTAACTAATGATTCTATAGGTTTTCCAGCCTATCAGAGTAGTTGAAGATCCAGAAACAAAAATGTATCAATTAATCTGAGTCCTATATTCTATATCTATATAACAGGGTTAAAAAATATCACTTACACTGAATACATTTCTTTTTCCCTCTAAAGGTAAGGTCTAGGACACTTTGGTAGTGTTGAAGGTGCCATAAAGACATTGAAACCATAAACACTAGCATTATTGTAACTAGGTTACCTAAACTACAATTTAAATTTCTATTATTTCTTATTTTTATTTTTATTTTTTTTTATTTCTTTTTTTTTTTTTGGGGTCTCACCTGGCAGTGCTCAGGGGTTACTCCTGGCTCCATGCTCAGAAATTGCTCCTGGCAGGCACAGGGGACCATATGGGACACCGGGATTCGAACCGATGACCTTTTGCATGAAAGGCAAACGCCTTACCTCCATGCTATCTCCCGGGCCCCTATTATTTCTTATTATTTTATTTTATTTTGGTTTTTGGGTCACACCTGGCACTGCTCAATGGTTACTCCTGGCTTTGCACTCTGAAGTCACTCCTGGAAGGCACATGGGATCTTATGGGATGCAGGGGATTGAACCTGGGTTCTTCCTGGGTTGTCCATGTGCAAATGCCCTACCACTGTGCTATTACTCCAGCCCAACTAAACGACAATTTTAATAAAGGCAGTTGAAAGTGTAAGTGATTTCTGAATCAATCATCTTTCCTGAATGCTTTGTAAATGCATCACTGAAATATAAAAGTTCATTTCTTCATTTGAGAACTTTAAAAGGAGATAATTTTCAAGATGGCGTTTACTCTAATGTGCTCTTTTTCTGATACTATCCTTAAAGATCTGACTGGGGGTCTAAAGGTATAAAAAGAAGGTATAAAAAGCCAGAGAACAGCTGCTTTTATTAAGTTCTAGCATCAGCTTCAGCTGGTGTCTGAGTTTTTCCTTTTTCTTTTTTTCTCATGGTATTTTGAGTGCCAAAGTCATGACTTTCTCCTACTCTTCAGGAAAACCATTAGTCATACCAAGGTATTTCAAACACAGGTGCTGGTGGAGCAGGCCAAGTTTGAAGGGTACTACACAACTGCCCATTTCCCCACCCTCTTACTTTTGGAAGGAGAGTTTATTGAATTCTAATACTTCAAGAGAAGACAAATTGTATTTGAGCTGACAGGGTTTCTCAGGTCTCTCTGCACAGGCTATCCTGTTACTTCTGTACGTCTTTCAACTCCCAGGACCAGAACGTTTGATTTTGCTATGTCTTTTCATGATTATGTTACTAGTGCAAGAATCAGCATGCTTTCCCTCAACATGCATATATTAATGTTCGGAAGACAGAAACTGATTCATGCAAAAAGAGAGGGAGTGCAGTCCAAGTCTGAATAAGTGAATTTTATTTCTTGCATTTGGAGATCAGAATCTTCTGTTGCATGATTCCAGCCTGTTCCTAGTAGATCAAATCCTCTGTTAAAGGCAGTCACTGTAAGGCAGATGTAATAGAAACGTGTGCTTATCACATTTAAAAAGTGATTGAAGGATAGGAGAGATAGCACAGCGGTAGGGTATTTGGCTGGCATGTGGCTGACACAGAATGGACCTACGTTCAATCCCTGGCATTCCGTATGGTCCACAGAGCCAGGAGTAATTTCTGAGTGCAGAGTCAGGGGTAATCCCTGACCATTACCAGGAGTGGCCAAAAAACAAAAAACAAAACAACAACAATAGCAAAAATTGATTTGAGCATT
Source organism: Crocidura indochinensis (assembly GCA_004027635.1). Classification (NCBI taxonomy): domain Eukaryota; kingdom Metazoa; phylum Chordata; class Mammalia; order Eulipotyphla; family Soricidae; genus Crocidura; species Crocidura indochinensis. The sequence goes on from PVKC010002657.1 coordinate 10,493, forward strand.
GCTGCAGACCTGCCTAGTGCCCTCAAATACTTTTATTTGATCAGACAAAATTTCATGCCATCTGTAGGTTGAAATCTGAAGGCCTACAATATACCTTTATTGTAATTCTTTATTCCTAAAGAATAAAGAACCTGGAAAAAATAACCTTCTATTACATGCATATCCTAAAGCAAAAATGCTGTTTGTCAAAAAAGGAAGACTAGGTTGGGGTTATGAGTAGTAAGTAATTTTTAAGTTTACAAAGCACACCAAATTTAATTCAAGAGACAGAAAAGAGCCAAAGGATACTATTTCACCCTGCACTTTTTGGCACAAAATTATTTTTGTAAGAATTTCAGATCTTATAATTTTTTTACTCGGTTTTCTGATCCAGTTTTGTGGAAATTTTAGTTGCTTCCAAAAATTAATGTTTCTTTATTCCTGTCATTGATGCATCATATTAATTTCTATTGCCTGGCTGCTGACCAACCAATGGGTAAGTACTTCCTCAATAATGCTTCTTGGCTGGACCCTGAGGTGTAAGTGTCAATATCTCCATTTTACAAAAAGAAAACTGGATTTAACTAAATTAATTTATTTTTGCTTTGTTTAGAGCCCCTCCCCCACCATCCCCTGGCAGTGTTCAGGGGTTACTCCTGACTCTGTGCTTAGAAATCTCACCTGGTAAGCTCGGTGGACCATATGGGATGCTATGGATTGAACTCGGGCCTGTCCTGAGTCATCTGCATGCAAGGTGATGCTCTACCACTGTGCTGTCACTTCAGCCCCTAGTTTTTATTTAAAATAAGAGATTCATAACTTGTCTAAGGTCACCCAAAGTAAGTAGGATTGTTCGGGGTCTAACTTAAGGCTGTTTGATTAGAATGTGTTGCTGTTACAAGAGCACCGAGCTGCACTGATTTTGTTTTGGGATTATATTTTGTTGAATAAATACAGCCATGACCATTCCTCTACTCATTCTGAGGTTGAAGTAGTACTAGCAATAATAGTAACACATATGTAGTTTATTATGTGCAAAGAACTCTCCTAAACACTTAATGATTTATTGAATAACTTAGTCCTTGTGAAATCTTGCAATGTAGGGTCAAACTCCACATATTATGGAAGGCTCTAAGCCAAAAAGAGAGTTAGAGACTATGGCCCAATGTCATTCAGCTAGTTAATAAGAGGTGAAGGTGGGAATAAGAAGTAGAACTGAGGGTTGATACCAGACGGTTGGAATCCAGAATGCATATAGCTAGTGGGGGGGATTAACATGCTTTTACTTAGTGAATATAAATTAAAGTTTGGAAGACAGTTTGACTCAAGAAAAAGGGGAGGAATTGCAGGTCAAATCTGAGTAAGAGAACCTTATTTTCTGTATTTAAGGACCAGAACTTTCTCTTGCATGATTCCAGGCTGTGCTCGCTAGATCAAATTCTCTGTTAAGTGCAATCCCAGTAATACAGACTGGTGCCAGCCCAAAGAGACACCGTTTGCGAAGAATTGCTGTTTTAAGAATACAAAATGTTAATGAAATTAATGAGTCAAATTCTAAGTCTTTAGGTTCTTTGCTCATTAGCCAGCACACTCAGTTTCAGGCAGGGCCACAAATGTCAAGCCAAATCATTTCTATATTTTCTAGTAGGCACCCAAAGGGGTGCTGAAAATCATGCAGTATGGGTCAATGACGCTGAAGAGGCTGGGACTAGTAGAGTCTTAGTCCATGCATCAAATGGTGGTTTTAATGTTGTTATTTCTCTTCTTACTTCTTGATCATCACTCTCCTTTAAAGAAAAATAAATAAAGAAATTCTTGGGAACCAGAGGGTTTTCAATATATAATGTTTATGAATCTGCTGAGTGCACTGGGAAATGAAACTTCATTTTGCACATGAAATCACATTTTAACCCAAATCATAGGAGGGGAAAAAAGACTTGAGAGTCTGTAGGGATCAGTGCTGAGTATTGTGTTACAGAATTTTTCCATTTCAGATACTAACTAAATTCAGCAGTATGTGGGCCAAAAAAAGGCTGAGAGAGACTCCAGGAGTTGCCTGAATAAATAATACCTCCTCCTTTAATCCTGAGTAGTGTGGCCAGGTTCTGGAAGAGTGTTGTCCAGAAGACTGGATAAGATCATATTTATGCATCTGGGATTAGAATGGTGACAAGAGCAGCTTCCTGGGCAAAACTCAGATCATCCTGAGGATCTTTTGGGCCACAGTAATTAAATTCTTACTGCCTCAGTCACCAATATCTGCAGATGAGACATTGATTGAGAAAAATACACTTCATACATATTGCCTATATAAAATGATATGCTAATGCGAGTTACCTTGTCAAACAATTCTTTTTTTTTTTTTTGGTTTTTGGGCCACACCCGGTGGTGCTCAGGGGTTACTCCTGGCTGTCTGCTCAGAAATAGCTCCTGGCAGGCACGGGGGACCATATGGGACACCGGGATTCGAACCAACCACCTTTGGTCCTGAATTGACAGCTTGCAAGGCAAACACCCTGTGCTATCTCTCCGGGCGTCAAACAATTCTTATTTACTAAAGTCTTACTGTGCTTGTGTTAAAGTTTTTGAAATATTATTTCATTCAATTGCATGTCTAATTAGACCATTGGTATTATTTTTCTGGTAGGCTACGGATCCATATGTACATCATGGAAACGCTAAATGATCTGTATGGTTCTCAAATATAAGAATAGTCTTGAATGATAAATATGATCTTGAGACTTCTATTTCCCCAAGGACAGGTCAACCTTGTTCTTTACATTGCTCTGTTCTGGCTACGATAGATAGGGAATATCACTTGTTTTGTAAAGTATATTCCTTTGGCCCTCATCCTGTCTTTGAGTTTTATCCCTTTTAGGTTATCAAGGAAGCACCTATTTGTCAGAATAGATCCTTGTTTTTTCCCCACATACACTGGTGCTGATATCTCTGGCTCAATTCTGAAACCAGTCATACAGGGCAGTTCTTTCAGTGCTGGTATTTCACAGCAGAAGCAGCAGCAGTAGCCCCAGGGAGCTGTGAGAAGTGCAATTACTTCTGCTCTACCCAGATGCCTCGTAGGGAAACTCTGAAAGTGAGGTCAGCAAATCCATATTCTAATAAGTCCTTAATGTTTTGATTGAAGACTAAAGATTAAGAACCATTGGCCTCTGGGTGAGACAAAGGAGAGGGTTAAATCAGGAACCAGAGAGGTCTCTGATTCTTAACAGCTGCCAGTGACTCATTCTCCTGCCAGTCCTTCCTGGGATTCTATCCTTTTTAGGATAAAAGGATTTGCTCACATTTCATCTGGTGTGATAAATTTTATCAACAGGGTACATTCTCCCCTCCCTGTCCCTAATAGTCTCTGTGCAAGAAGAGTCTGAGTTTTTTTCATTCCCAGATATATGAATAGTTTGTATGTATTTGTTTCTAGAACCGTTTGCTCACTTTCCACAATAGGTGAGTAACTTCAAGTTACCCTTCAGGCCCAAAGGGGGAAAAAATGCTTAATAAAATCGTGGTTCTAGTCTGAATGGATTACAGTTTTATTGCAGAAGTGGGGGTAACACCACGAAATGTCTCTAATTGATTTACAGTATTGGTGTCCCCCAACCAAGTGGTTTCTATCCCTTCTCCCCATATCTTGACAGAGGGGGAAAAACTGATCCTGAAAATAAGGAGAATCTTTGCTTTCATTTTTAGTACAAGCTGTGACTGAAGCTTTGTCTGCATACCTGACTGGGAAATAAAAATTGAATATATGTTCCAGGAATTAGAGAAATGAAGAGTTCTTCCCACTAGCTATTCTTCAAAAGCTAGGGTAAAAATGGGTCTTTAGGCAATACAAGTTTGCCCTTTTTTTTGGAGGGGGGGGTCACACCCAGTGACGCTCTACAGGTTACTTCTTGCTATGCACTCAGAAATCACTCCTGGTTCAGGGGACCTTATAGGATGCTGGGGATCGAACCCAGTTTCCTTCTGAGTCAGCTGCGTGCAAGGCAAAGACCCTACATGCTGCACTATCGCTCTGGCCCCACAAGTTTGCCTTTTAACAATTGCGTAGATATTATTTTTAATAATAACCACAAATGATGTAGCTTGTAAGAAGCTTCATTTCCATTTGAGAAGCTTCCTTTGTCATTGAAAAATGTCAGAAAATTTTATTTAATTTTGTTAAAAAAAAATGTACACCGTGGCGGGTGATGTGACTATATTTGGCTTCTCTGGGGAAGAAGAGAAATTTGTTTTACTCGACAGAATCACTAGCATTAATTTTAGGCTTGGGGGAGGTGTTTATAGTCAAGTTATCTCCAAATAAGGGAAAATAATACTGTATTCAAAGGTAAATGTGTTTTCCATTGTTGGAAGTTGTTTTTGAGTTTCAAAATAGTTCTATTTAGCATGACTTGTTGCATTCACTGCTGAAGATGTACTGAAGATTTTGAGTCCTGAATAAGACTTTTCATCACAAGGCAAGAAGTGTCTTGAGCACTGAAATAACTCAAAGGGATGGAGCACAGGACACAAGCTTGACCAAAAGGGCTGCTTGGACTCCTTAGGACTATGGGGATAATCTGAGAGACCCCTATATACTACCTGGTTTGCTATATAACTTTCAAACACCTTGTGCAAGTATTGCCAGGAATAATTCCCTACAACAAAATGAGTACAGCATAGGTTTGTTATGAAAACTGATTGGATACTGTCCAATGCTGGAAACATTTTTAACATATTTTTAATTTATTGTTTATTATTTTTATTTATTTATTTATAGCTTTTTATGTCTTCTTATAATCCATTGGTATGAATTATATACATATGACAAAATAAATATTCTCCACTGCCAACATTTATAACTTATATATTCAGTTTATGTTGTTTATCTTATTGAAGATATTTCTATGTCATTAAGAATCCTGTATATGTCAATTTTTATTTTCAGTCTAATCAGCTCTAAATAGCATTAATTTTCTTTTTATTCCCCCCTCAAAGCCCACCAGAAATAACTCATGACTATAAAAATAGGAGTAAACCCTAAGCATCATTAGGTGTGACCCCACCCCCCAAAATGCCAACAAACTAATCATTAATGTTAACATTTCATCTTCATTTCTATTTAAGTTCTGCCAATATTTTTTTTTTATTAAGGAGCTTATAAGCTCATTGCTTATAAATTAGGGCAGGGGACTGTGAAAAAAAAAAACGGGATAGAATTCTAGAATGCATTAGGATGCAACTTCCAGGAATTTGGGGAAAAAATGCAATTTGCACATATATTCATACACACTAAAAGAAACTTGCATAAAGAGGAATGCAAAGACCAGAGCATCACTAATGGGGGTTGGTGCAGAAGGCATTAGGTCATCTGCTCCACCCTGCCAGTGAGATTATCCCCCATATGGTAATTTATGTTTGTGTGGTTTGCTGAGGACTTGGGCTAGTTTTAAGCAATTCTCTTCAAGGTCTTCTAAGCTAGTTTAAAATTATTTTGTGAACTATTCACTCTATCACATGCTTTAGCAAAATCTACCACAATCTAATAAGCATCTGGATGTGTTCTCTTGAAAGCAGTTTCAAGGCTCCTTTTCTTAAATTTCAACTTTCTGACTCCTTGCCATAAAATCTCTTTATATCCTTGGTGTTTAATTTTTTCCAGGCAGAGGTTTTTTTTTTTTTTTTTTTTTTTTTTGATTCAGTCTTGCTACAAAATCCACAAGAGACTCTTTAAGATTGATGGTATGTCTACAACCACAGATTTTTTTTGCGGAATAAATTGAATGAGGTGGTAATAAATAGATCATCAAATGCTTGATATTTTTTCATGCTTTGTTTTTGCTTCATTTTTCCTTTATTCAGTACAAAGTGCTTCTCTGGATGCTGAGAGTCCATAACGTAAAAGTGACATGCATCCACTCACCACACTACGTACACATCTTTATCTCCATCTACTTAAAAACAATGGTTTAATTCTCATCCACAGCTGGTAGAATGTTATCTGGTCCAACTCATATGGAAAACGGTATGGCGGAATCTTAGTAAAATCAGAGCCAAACTTTTATATGACTAGGCAATTCCACTTAGACTATCTATTCTCAGGACAATAAAAAAAAAATCCATTGAAAAAGAAGTATGCAATCATCACTATTCATAGCAGCACTCAGTATAATAGCTAAGACTCAGTTTTAACCTAGATGTCCAACAAAAGATTAGTGGATTATGAAGATGTGACACAAGTACCGTATTTTTCGCTCTATAAGACTCACTTGATCATAAGATACACATATATTTTTAGAAGCTCTCTTCTGCACTCAGGCTTCAGCTCCAGGCAGCATTCACTCTGTTAAATGCACTTTTTTTGGGGGGGAAAGTGTGTCTTATGGTACAAAAAATATGGTATACACTGGACTATATATATCTCTAAGGAATGATGCGATCATGAAATTTGCTGCAGTGTGGATAAAACTGTAAAATGACATGTTAAATGAAGCAAGCCAAAGAATGAAGGATAAATACAGGATATTTATCTCACTGCATGAGATAATACAATGGTTTAAAGGTTTAATTAAATGGCTTAATACTCTTGACTGGAGAAAGTAAGATAGATATAAAATAACAGGGGCTGGGGTCAAAGGGATTCAGATACATTAGTGGTCTTAAGAAAGGCCAGAATTAAATATCCAAACCATGAACTCAATAACACTGAAATCACGAGACCTTACCTTTCAAAACCAAAATTAAAAAGGTGCCTGTCAAGATGACAGGATTGAAGGGACGGGTAGAGAAGAAAATTGGGAACTCTGAGGGGGGAAGTTTGACAGTGTTGGTGGGATTGGTTCTGGAATACTGTATGTCTAAAACTCAACTATGAATAAGTTTGTAAATCATGGTACTTTAATTTTAAAACTTAAAAAACTTAATATCTTATTTTCTGAGATCCCAAGTTTAACTACAACAGCCTTTCCCAACCTTCCTAGTTGACAAAGATTATCTGGAACCTATTAAAATACAGCTTCTGGGTCCCTCTTACACAATCAACATTATTTAAAGTAGAATTACACATTCCTCGATTCAACACGACTGTGAAAGGGACCAGGACTTTTGTTTATAGGACTTTCTCACATAAATTTTTATTAATAATAAGTTAAGGAAATATAGGAATAGGAAACAATCTTCCTAGGTCAACACATTTTATTTCAAATAATTCTACTGACTTCTCTCAGACTTTAATTGATACATTTCATCAAGTTTTTTCTTCTTCAATTTTTGACCCTGAGGTATTAAACTTCCATAGCTACTATCTGTATTATTCAGCTGCTACTTGTGCACTAATTTGGATAATCTTAATTTCTCAAATTTAATTTAGATTTTCACTTTTTTTTTTTTTTTTGGTTTTTGGGCCACACCCGGTGACGCTCAGGGGTTACTCCTGGATATTCGCTCAGAAGTCGCTCCTGGCAGGCACGGGGGACCATATGGGGAACCGGGGGATCGAACCGAGGTCCGACCTAGGTTAGCGCAGGCACCTTACCTGCAGCGCCACCGCCCGGCCCCAGATTTTCACTTTTATTTAATGTTTTGAACCTTTTTTTTTATTGTGATCAATGAAACTGTGAGAGACTCCTTTGGGAGTCCATAAACTCCATTGGCAAAGATTTGGATGTCATTTTTTCCTTCTTTTGTGTTCACATAATGTTTTGTAATCAAATAAATGAGGCTTTGTTTTTTTAATTTAATTTGCCATCACATATTAATATCTCACTTCATGGGTAAAGAATATATCATTTCATTCCATACCAAGAGGCATGGAACTTGGAAAACTTGTGTTTTGTACTAACTGGTGCAGCTGTTAGGTACTCATATAACCCCTAATCCTTTATAAAAACTTAATCAGACAGCTGCCTTGATAATATGCAGTTTCAATAACAATCTCTGTTGAGGAAAATAATATCCCATTGTGCTAAGTATCATATATTAATAACATTTCTCTGCCAAACAATGTCTAATAGACAGGCGTTCTCTGAACTGAAAATTAAGCTACATGCTGAAAAAGTCACCTTAATTTTCTGCCTTGAGAGGGAAGACTGCTTTGAATTTAGCAAGTGTTGGTATCTTTGTTAAATTAATAGCTTAATTAGCATTTCAGTATGGTGAAACAATTCTTGAAAATGTCTTTTAACAAGGATACTGTTGTTAATAAAAAAATGTTATTTCACTTGAGTCATTAAATTTATAGGGATCGGGGAAATGAAAAATACCTCAAGTCAAATATTTTTTTAGTTCAGCTGTGTCTTCTTCAGTGTAATTACCAAAATAAAATCTTTATAAGGTAGTTATTGTTTATGCAGCAGTTTGATTTTGATTCTTGTAATAGTAGATATAGGTTGACAAACTAAATTTTTTTTTTTTTTGGTTTTTCAGGCCACACACGTTTGATGCTCAGGGGTTACTCCTGGTTAAGCGCTCAGAAATTGCCCCTGGCTTGGGGGGACCATATGGGATGCCAGAGGATCAAACCATTGTCCTTCCTTGGCTAGTGCTTGCAAGGCAGACACCTTACCTCTAGCGCCACCTTGCCAGCCGACAAACTAAATAAAGAGGACATGCCCCAAGGACCATATGCTTCCTTGTTCAGTTCCCAGCCTGGGTCAGCATCAATAGTTGTAGAGATTTTGATCTTTGCTCAAGAATGAAATATCCAGGGGCCATTTAGATATAATGGTCAGTGTCTTTGATAGAAGTTAGTCCAGATGTGGATGGTGGAGTATAGCCAGTGTGTGTGTGTGTGTGTGTGTGTGTGTGTGTGTGTGTGTGTGTGTGGTGTGTTGGGGAAGAGCAATGCAGTTTGAGCAAATTTTCTTTTTTCTTGTCTTTTTTAAAATTCTTTTTATTAAGACCATTGTGAATTACAAGTCTTTCACAGTTGTATTTCAGGCATATAATACCAGTGAACTAGGGCCATTCCCACCACCAATGTTGACCTCCTTCTGTCCTAGTTCCCGGCATGCATCCCATACCTCCATCCTCAGTTCCCTGGACTGCTAATGTAGCAGGCCCTTTTTGTGTATAGCTCATTGTAGTTTGGATCTCCTGATTCCATTTTCATTGACTTCAGGTTGTATATTTAAATCTGACCATGCTTTTTTTATTTTCACTCAATGTTGAGCAAATTTTCTTTCTGTATTTTCTTATTATGTATTTCTACAGTCTATACAGTCATTTCTTCTCTATTTGATATTAATTCAGAGTATTTATTAAATAATATAGGGTCATGGGAAGATGGTAATACATTAAAAATAAAGGTATGAAATAGAAATCAGATGTTTTAGTTTACTATGAGAAGTGGAAACTGTAGGCTAATGATAACATTGAATTTAACTGTCCCTCAACATTCCCTCGTTGTGGGAGAGATTTCCTGGGCAGCTAAAATAGCCATTAGAGAGAGCTGAGTCAAAGGGGAAAAAAACCTCAAAAACTCAGAAACGACAACCAGAGGCAGCAAATAACAGTCTTGGGTTCCCCTGTCCTAACATTGTTGCAGCTAAAGAATTACTGCTCGACTCCAGTGTTCTTCCTCATTTTTATTGAGGCACAGTGATTTTTACTATAATTTTAATGGTATTTATCATGCACACATCTTTCCAATACCACCCTCACCTCTAGAGTGCCTGCTTCACTCCATCAATATTCCAAGGACCCTTCCTATGCTACTCTCATTCTCCAACGAGGTAAGCTCATTTCTGTAGATTAACTGCAATTCTCTGCATTGGCCTTTTATTTATTTATTTTTTACCTTTAAACTATAATCCAACGCAAAAGTAATTAAAACAGTGTAGCAGTGTTTTACAGATTATTGGAGTAAACTTATAAATTAACTCACACATTAACATATCAATGCAAGTTGCATTCACCGCAAAGGAGCCAAAAACTATACTGTAGAGAAGAGAAATTATCTTTAACAAATAGTTTTGCGAAAACTACCCTACTGCTTTCATACAAAACAAAACAAAACAAAACAAAACAAAACAAAGGGGCTGGAGAGATAGCACAGCGGCATTTGCCTTTCAAGCAGCTGATCCAGGACCCAAGGTGATTGGTTCGAATCCCGGAGTCCCATATGGTCCCCCGTGCCTGGCAGGAGCTATTTCTGAGCAGATAGCCAGGAGTAACCTCTGAGCACCGCGGGGTGTGGCTCAAAAACCAAACAAACAAACAAAGCAAAACAAAACAAAAAACAAAACCAACCCTAAAAGAATGAGAGAAACAAAGGAAGACACGACTAATATTTAGCCCCATATATAAAAAATATAAAATAAAATTGGAAATTTAATGCCAATGGCAAAGGAAACAAAAGCAACCTTAAATAATGCTACGTCAAGTTTAAATGTTTAGAAATGAGCACAGAAACAAAAAGTAATTGAGGAACTGGTAGAAGACATTTGCACATAATCCATACTTAAAAGGATAACATCCAAAATATATGAAGAACTCATGCAATTCAATAACAAAGAAGGAACGATTCAACAAATTGGCAAAATTTTTTATTAGACAATTTCAAAGGAGACACACAAATAACCCACAAACACATAAAAATAATGCCCAACATATTAGAAAAAGGCAAATTAAATCCACAAGGGTAACAACTCTTACAGTAAAAAAAAGTCTATAAAAAGTAATTGAGAACAACAAATGTTGGCAAAGATGTGGAGAAAAGGAATTCTTGTACAATATTGAAGGACACATAATTAGTGCAGCTGCTCGGGAAAGTATTAACTCAAAGACTCCTTTAAAAAGGACTTTTTAAAAAATTCTCAATAAGTAGCATTCTGAGGCACTTATTGAAATAGTATAAAAATAGTTTTCCAAAGGATATTTGTACATCCATATATAGCAACATTATTTACAGTTGTCAAAAATTGGAATCAACATAAATGCTCATTGACCTTGACAGATGACTTAATAATAAAGAAACTATCTATAGTTAATGGAATACTATTCTAATGTAAAAAAAAGAAATGAAATTAAAAAGATGCATTTTAAGATAAAATGTATGAAACTTGAGGTCATTATATTAAGTAAAATAGGTAAGTGAAAAATAATTACTGATATTTTTGCTAAGAAATGAATACAAATCATTCAAGCAAACAAACTGGTAAGAAATAACAAAATGAATACCTATACCTCGTGGACATTTTACTTTATTTATTATTAGATTAGTAATAAAAAAGGGAAGAGTGGAATGTAAAAAGAATCTTTTTGGTAGTGAGCTAACACAGGAACTTTAGTGATGGGTGTGACAATTACACAATATATGTGAATTTAAAACTCTTAAATACCATAATATTATAAACCAATTACAAGTCAATAAAGGTTAAATGTAAGGGCCATTGAAAATGAGTCAAAGGCTTGGGGAGTATTATTTCCTTGTTGGGAGTTCCAAATTCTATTTACAGTAGGGCACAGTCCCTCCAGCATTGCAGCAGCAAACCCTGAGCACTACTGCTTGTGTCTTGAAAAACAAAACACAACACCCACATCCCACTGCCAATGGTAAGGGCCCATCTTTACTGCTTCACAATTAATCTCTAAAGAGACGCCAAGCTGATGAAACTTCGATATACACAGATCCTGGAGATCCTGGAGCACAGGGCCACATATATTGCCAGATAACATCTCCAAATTCCACAATACTGACAGCGCAGTAGGAGCACACCAAATTAAATGGGAAAGTAGCATAGAAGTCAACTAAACTCAACAAACAAAAGCAGTAATACAGAAAGCTCTATTAGCAGCAAGCAGCCTTATAAACCCTCAGATAATCACTTTAATAACCCCATTGTGAGTTATAACAATTTTCACAAACTTTCTTTTACTGAACTATTTCGGATAACTCCACTTACTATTTATTGTAACAAGCAGTATAATATGAAGTATTTTGTGCCTGTCTTGGGTCGGTTGGAAACTACAGATGATGAATAATGGTGGAGGAAGCATATTCACACATGTTCTTAACACCTAGAGTTAAGAGACTATTGCCAGTCCCATAAAAAGGAAATGCTATCCCACTAAATAAATTAAATTGATCTTAATTTCATTTTTAGCATGAATAAAAAAATCCATTCTGTAATTATAGGTGATTTACATTTTTTTTATTTTAAAAGACATCATTTTTTTGACTTTCTATTGAGCATATTGTTTCTAGTTGGTATAGAGTTTTTAGCTGGTATTGCTAAGTATTTTTCTGTCATCTGTTGCAATCCACATTCTTGGTTTAATATTATTATTTTTTATCTTTGCTCTTAGTCTTTCTAAAAAAAGTTTATTTATGAAGTCAAACCTATCCTAATGAACTTTTTAATATTTTTTATTGGATGAAAGAATAAAACCAACATAAAAGCTGATTCATTAGTTTAATTTATGATCTGAGTTTCTAAAAATAACTCTCCTGAAGCAATATCAGGAAATGGGTGAATTATTTAAGATGGTAAAACTTTTCTCTCACATACTAAATATTTATCTAAGCCAACTTAAAAAGGATTATAAACCAGGATAGGTCAGTTGCCACTAAGCATACTCTTCTGGCTTTTATCCTGCATAAAATTTGTAGTATTAAAGTCAAAGTTGGGTTGGGATGGTGCTGGAGAGATCATCCAATCCTTTGACCTTGAGCTTCCTAATGGATACCAGCTGTTGACATTAAAGGATCTCACTTCCATTTATCCAATGTCTATTCTTTGTTCTTTATTATTTTTTTTATTAAAAGTAACTTCCAGGATGAATGAAATTCAAGTAATAATTGTGTAGTGCTAAGGCTTATAACAAGACTATCCATCAGGCCAGGGTCCCCACGTCTTAAGGGACCATGTGAGACCTTGGCTGTGAAAAACAATTCTAAATTAATAGTCCACATACTTAGACATAAATTAGACATAGATTCTGATTCAGGGGGGAAACTCTAGTCTTACCTTTTCTACCATTTCATTAAAAGAATTCCTTTAGACACTACTCTTTTTTTTCTCTATCTTTAGTGGAATCAAAATTTCCTTAGTCATGCCTATAAATGTCTTTTTATAAAAGTATAAAATATTATACTTTCCCTTGGTATTAAAAGAAAATGCTTAGACTTTGAGATATATGTATGTATATATGTATATGTATATATATAAATATAAAACAGGTGTTTAGGTGTTTGTTTATGCACAGGTGACCTGATTTATAGTTACATATGGTTCTCAAGTGCTGTAGGGAATGATCCCTGAGCAGAGAGCTAGGAGTAAACCCTGAGTAAAATTAGGCATAACTCAAATCCTCTTCTAGGAATCGAACCCAGGTAGGCTTCATGCTTGGCAAATGCCCTTCCTTCTATGCTATCTCTCTGGTTCCTCTACACTAATTTCTTAAAATAATTATAATTAATTAAAATAATTATAATTACCAGTAGTTTAATTTCTTTTGGGGGGAGGGGTAACATCCGGTCCCTAAATTTATTTATTTTTTAAAATCTCTTTATTTAAATACCTTGATTACAAATACAATTGTAGTTGGGTTTCAGTCATGTAAAGAACACCCCCCTTCACCAGTGCAACATTCCCATCACCAATGTCCCAAACTCCCTTCTCCCCACTCTCAATCCTGCCTGTACTCAACACAGGTTTTCTACTTCCCTCATTCATTCACATTATTATGATAGTTGCCAGTGTAGTTATTTCTCTAGGTAGTTTAATTTCTTAAAGAGATCGGCATTGTTTCTGAGTTTAAATTTTTAAAAAGAAAAAAAATGCAAAATTTGTTTCTCTTTTCTTTAAAACATCATTTGGAGGTCAATTCCTCTGAAAGTCTTTCTAAGTAGCTATTTAGAACTTTTATGCATCATGTACTCCGCTGTTACTGCCCTTGTGGACTCAGATTCTGCTGTGCTGGGTCCATTATTGGTTACTCTATTGGGGAAGTTCTGTGAACTACTTACTTCTGTATCTGTAGTACTCTGACATACTAAAAAAATTAATAACTGGCACAACTAACAGAGCAAGAGAGTAATAGTCAGGAGTAAGATGTCCATGAGCTACATTTCATGGCCCATTTATTGCATTAAAAATGGCTAGACATACATTGGATACCATATAAATGTATTAAAAGAGATATATACTATCTCTTCACAAAGTATTTGATTTCTTTTTTGGGGGGGTTGGGTCACACCCAGCATACTCCTGACTCTACGCTCAGAAGTAGCTCCTGGCAGGCTCGGGGGACCATATGGGATGCTTAGATTCGAACCACCGTCCTTCTGTATGCAAGGAAAACACCTTATCTCCATTATATCTCTCTGGCCCCCAAAGTATTTGATTTCAACATGCTGCTTTGATCTTGTTTTTGGGAATTAAGTGGGAATGAATAGCTTTTAGTATAAATGCACTTGAAAAAAATAGATATATTCCAGTTGGAAATATAGTTTATAGTAGTTCAAAGAAAAATATGCTGAGGGCTAGAGAGATAGTACAGGGATACAAGGTCTTGCCTTGAATGAGGCCAAATCTAGTTTAATTTCTGGCACCAAATGGTTCAAAGACTGAATGCCACAAAGAGTGACTTTAAGTACAGGGCAGGGTATAGCCACCAAGCATTCAAGGTGGGTTCAATGCTCCCATCAAGAAAAAAAGAACAAAAAGGAAAGATACTAATCTTCAGATATTCCCTTTTAAAGGAACAGTCAAAAATTAAATATAGGGGCCAGAGCAGTGGTGCAGGCTATAGAGCATTTTCCTTGCATGCGCTAATGTAGGATGGACTGTGGTTTAATCCACTGGCGTCCAATATGGTCCCCCAAGCTGGGAGCGATTTCTGAGTGTATAGCCAGGAGTAACCCCTGAGCATCACCAGGTGTGACTCCAAAACTAACATAAATAATTAAATAAAATTAAATATAATCAGATATGATCAGAGAACATCCTTGCATATTTAGAGGAAAAACAAGTTGTTGATTGGGTAAATAAGTTGATTGGGTTAATAATCAAATAATGTTCAGGCTAGGTATCTATTGATTCAGTTACCTAAATTTTATTAGTTAAATTTGCTTCAAAAATGATGTAAAATTAACAAGTGGATATAAAATTTAGTATGTTAGGAATTACTAGAAGACATCTGATGTTCATTGTAATTAACTGACCCTGAGGTTCATTCAGATATCTCAAGAGAATATTTTACATGTCAAAGGTTCTAGAAGTTTTTCTTTTCTAAAAATGATAAAAATGTGCTGGAGCAATTTTAGAGAAAGGAATATGCTATCAATAGATGTCTTTAAGACCTATGTTTTAGACAAACATTTGTTAATTAGTTCCAGAAATTAAACAAATATTTTTAAAACCCATACCCAGGAATAGTCAGACAAAGGATTCCTCTTTTGCAAAATTTATCTTAAATCCTTCTCATATTAAAATTCTTTTCATGCTTTGCACACACACAATTTGGGAATATTTTTAGTTCTACCAAAATTATAATAAAACACTCCCAAATGCCTGATGTTTTATGGTCTGAAATTCTCCTCTGCTTAAAGTGCTACCTCCATTCTTCATAAACAGTGAAAAATAGGATTATGAAGAACATTCCCTGTATTTTCTGGAAAGCTTCTGCTGGAGAAACCTTTCTTACCTTTGTTGTATAACAGGCTCTTGGGCATGGATGGAATACCTATGGACTATAAATCTCTTGGCAATCAATAATTTGAGTGGGGAATTTTGTAGTTATAGAAGCATCTTGGTGGCTCTTTGGAAGTAGGAGAATAGAGTTTCATTTTACCTCTAAAGTGTTTGTTTTTTTCTTCCCAGAAAGCTGGTAATGCTAGTCCAATAGTAAGAATTAAGTTCATTTCAAGAATTCACTTTAAGAACTTATACTGGAAGAAACTCTCATGCACTGTTGGTGGGAATGCTATCTAGTTCAGCCTTATGAAAACAACATGAAGATTTCTCAAAAAACTGAACATTGAGTTCCCATATGATCCAACTTATACCATTCTTAGGGATATACCCTAGGAATAAAAAAAATAACACAAAAGTGCCTTCTGCACAGAGATCTGGAAACAATCCAGATGAG
This sequence comes from Crocidura indochinensis, assembly GCA_004027635.1. Taxonomy (NCBI): domain Eukaryota; kingdom Metazoa; phylum Chordata; class Mammalia; order Eulipotyphla; family Soricidae; genus Crocidura; species Crocidura indochinensis. Next base: position 26,561 of record PVKC010002657.1, read on the forward strand.
TGGCTAAAGAAACTATGGTCCATATACAAAATGGAATATTATGCAGCTGTCGGGAGAGATGAAGTCATGAAATTTTCCTATACATGGATGGACATGGAAACTATTATGCTAAGTGAAGTAAGCCAGAGGGAGAAGATAGACACAGAATAGTCGCACTCAACCATGGGTTTTATGAAAAATAAAAGACAATATTGCAATAAAACCCAGAGATCATAGAGATGAGGGCAGGAAGGATCAACTCAGGATATAAAGAGTGGTGAGGGTAGGTAGAGAAATAATACACTAAAGATCATCCTGACAATGTTGAGTGAGAGAAATTGAATGCCTGTCTCGAGAACAGGCAGGAAGTGAGGGAAGAGGGAAATGGAAAGAATTGGTGGTAGGAACATTGCACTGGTTAAGGCAACTGTTCTTTTATATAGCTGAAACCTAACTACAACAATGTTGTGTATGTAAACATTTTTATGGGATTATTATGTTACTGACCCTACCCTGATCAGTGATTGTGCCCTACTCTAAGGTGTGACCTGGCATTCTGCTCCCACCCTAGGGTGGTACCTGATTCTGTTCCCACCAGTGGATGGTACCTGATTCTGGGGTATAAAAACAAGGGTCTGTGGAAGGCGAGGGGCTTTTTTCCTGGGCCTATTCTTAGGCCTTTTGGCCTCGGCCTCTTCATGGAATAAAGAGCTGTCTTCTTCGAAAACCTGACTGTCTGTTGGCTTTCTTCCCGTCGCATTCACCTCAGAACCGCTGGTTGAACAGGGTAACAGACGGGTGGTCCGAGCTGGAGGAAAAAGGCCTAATCCTCCATCCCTTCATCAGTCAACCTCATCAGGGGCTAATTTGCAACACAATAATGTTTGTAATCATGGTGCTTACATAAAGTTATTATTCAAAAAAAAAAAGAAGTTATGTTGGTACTAACTGGCTAACTGGTACTGGACACTTAATCATTAGCACTTGACTGGGTGTGGCTTGCCCTATATTTCATTAAGCTTTTTGCCTGCTTTGTTCAAGAGCTAATGTCTGTATTTGAACTATTTTTGACATAGATAATAATTATTTGAATCATAGACCCTTTCGGTTTTCTAAAGTCATAGAGTGGTAACACAGGGTGGAATCATAAGCCTTCAATCAATATATAAGGTGGGGATGGAGGTCAGATTTGTTTTGTCTCTTCTAAAATGTGAGGAACATGCTTATGCATGGTATTATCTCAGCATTATTCATTATATTTATTATCTGTACCTCTCCCTAAGGAACTAAGATGTGAAATATTATGGAGAGTCAAAGATGAGAAGAAAATATCTGAGATTCTTGCAGTGAACAATAAAAGTTTGCAGCAAGAACATGCAAAGAAATTTATCTGTTACTGAATTCACAGAGTGAGCCCTCTCAAACCTATAAAATTGTGAAATATCCTTTAGGGCTAATAATGTTGTATTACCCTCTGTAGCCTTTACAAAGCAACAAAGTTAGGTAGCATGGTGATGTGGCTTCTGAATGTTATTGTGACCTCATTATGACCTCAGGCTATGGGTTACCTAATTCCTATTTTTTAATACAATTTTTATTTAAGCCCCATGATTACTAGCATGATTGTATTTGGGTTTCGATCATAAACAGAACACCCCCCTTCACTAGTGCAACCTTCCCCCCTCGCTTCTTCCTAACCCCTGCCTGTATTCTAGATAGGCATTCTTCTTCTCTCACTTATTAACATTGTCATGATAGTTGTTAGTGTAGTTAGGGTTACCTAATTTCAGTGTTTTCCCTTTGGATCAGAGGTTCTTTGCTCTTACTCTCATTCTTTAGGACCTTACAAATCCTTGAGTGCTGCTGGGATGGCGAAGTACACCACATTTCTTCTATTAAAGCCTGCATTCATGCTTTGGTGCTTGTTGCAATTTAAGGTCCCTTTGAACAGTATTGCCCTGGGCTGCTTCCTCTCATTCAATATCGCAGTGAACAAGTATTATTTTTCCCCTTTTATGTGGAGAAGTAGTGCAGAAAGAAGTTGAAATAAGACTAAGAATAAAATAAATAAATAAAATATATCAAGTTTCAGGAGGAAGGTCAGACTTCTGCCAGCCTTCCTGATGACCATTCATGTCTGTAAAATGTAAGAGGGAAATCAGAGTATCTCCAAAGAAAACTGTCCTTTCAGCTCAGGGCCTCAGGGAAGAACTTTGATGCATTCTTCCTTGTTGTGCCTCCTCTTGATTACAAATGGCCTTTCATGAAGCTTACAAGAAGGGACATGAACATGGCTGCCAGTTAGCAGCAAGCTGGGTGAGTAACCCTGGGCAGGGTTGCTGAGGTAATACGGGGTGGGGCAGGAAGACAACTTGGTCTCTGGATCCAAAGCAAATTTAAGGCCATTGGTCACAAAGACCATTGTTTTGTGAACTTAAAGGAGACTGGATTCTGTGCCTCATTCTTCTGCCTTCTGCTTAGAATATCAATGCCCTCCCCAAGCACAGTTTTATCTGACTCACTGCCATGTTTCTGTAACCTTGGGCAAAGCACATCACCTCTAAGGGCCTCTGTTTATTTTGTTATATTTGAAAGACTAATGTCACGACTGCCTGCTGAGTTAGTGACGCACAGGTGTGGCAAAGCTGAATGTCTGTCTGTGCCTGAGCTGCAGCTGGGCTAGGGAGCTCAGAAATGGTTCCATCTGTCTTCCTGGCTTCATAGACTGTTCCTCTCCTAAATATCCCTGCCAGAACTTTCCTATTACCAGCAACTGTAGGCTTAGAAACCCGAGATATCTTTAATAGTTTTTATCCTTTCAGTTCATTTTTCCAAGAGAGAGGAATGATTTATTTTTCAGAGAGATAAAATGCATTTCTGTGTGTTTTCTCTTTAAGAAAACGTTCACTCTTTTGTTTCTTCAATTTTATTTATCTGTTTTTTGGAGGGACATCACACTCAGAGATGCTCAAAGCTTTGTGTCCTGGTTTTGTGCTTAGGGGGCTGGAGGAGCTCAGGGGATCATATATAATGGCAGGAATTTGAATCAAACTCAATCACATGGAAAGCAAGCGCCATACCTCCTATACTATCTTTTTGGAACTTTAAGAAAATTTTCTTTTTTTTTTTTTTTATAGTTCACACTATTAAAATCAGAAGGAGCACTCTGACCTGTTGAAATATCAAGATCTCTAGGTACAGAGGACTGAGTTTGTCATTCACAACTGAGCAGAAAGTTTCCTGGCACCATAAAAAGACCCTGGGGTTCGATAATAAGCGTGTATGGAGCCTGTAGTTGCTCCCATGACAGTATGTTTCAAGGGTAAAGAAACTCTGTATCTCCTAGGCCAAGGGAATTCCCGTTCTAATTTTCCCAATACTTATTGTGCCTATGCAAAAAAAAAACCAAAAACAAACAAAAAACAATAACCCCAAAACAAAAACAAAAACAAACCACAAAGCCTTGCCACAACAGCCCTTCATTTATTTTTTTTCACTCTTTTTTTCTTTTATTCTTTTCTTTCTTATAGTTGTTTTGGTGATGACATTTTGTTGCTGCTGCTGTGTTTTTTGTCATTGCTTGTTTTGTTTGTTTGTTTTTCTTTTTCTTTTTTCCTTTCTTCTTTTGAATTGATATTTAGAGCCTCTAGATGGATTCTTCCCAGCTATTTTTTTCTTTTCTTTTTTTTCAACAGAACCACAAAACTTAAATCATCTTGTTCTCCCTCATAACTTGTGTGTGTGTGTGGGGGAAATGGATGGTACCAGGAGCAACAAGTCTTATGAACATTAAGTGAAAATAAAAAATGATCAAATTTATGCACCAAACCCAAAAGTCAATGACACTAGAATTGATACACACAATTTATGACACAAAGGAGACCTGTTATACTACCAGTCCCTGGGGTAAAGTGGGGAGGTATGGGATGAATGCTGGGACAGCGGTGGAGGGAGGGCAACACTAGTGGTGGGAATGGCCCTAATTCTCTGTCACTATGTACCTTAAATATTACTGTGAAAGATTTATAACTCTCTTTCATCACAATAAAAAATCATTTAAAAAAAACCCACAAAACTAGGGGGAGCATAAAAAATAATGATTCTCCCTTCCCAGCACTGTTGGGTATAGACTCATAAAAAGTGCTTTCAGTGACTTCTATTTATTTTGAGAAAGAGAAAATTGAGACCAAGAAAGCTAAAATGAGTTGCTCAGTGTTGCATGATGAGCATATAGGAGACACAGAACAACACAAACACCACAACCACTTTTCTATCTTTGTGCTGTTCTGTAGCCAGAGGCAGAAGAGAAAGTGAGTTTCAAGCATCATTCATTTAACACAATTTGTTGCCCCACCCCAGCCTTACCCCAAAGCCACCTCTGGATTTCGAAGTCTATTTATTTTTAAAAATCACTTTCTTAATTAAATTTATCATCAGACATCAGTTTGTATCACCAACAAAGTATTGAGAATTTATAATTTTTAGGGTATTCCACAAATAATTAAGCAGGTATTTGCATATGGGGTACCTAAGAGGCAGTGTTTTTTCACTCACTAAATTGAAAACTCTCAAAATAATTTAATTCCAGTTCAAACCTATTTATAAAAGGTTTATTTTTCTTGGGAAAAATAGCAGAGAACCCATACAAAATGTTTGGTCACTCACAATGAGTATACAGATGGTGAATGCATAAAATGGAGTCACCAACAGGTTTATAAATTGACACAGACTCACAGAATAGAATGAAAGTAGAATCAGTGAACAACAAAAGGCTCAATGAAGTGGTCTATATACATGAATTTTATAATTAATTATCTGGGCATTTCTTTGATTGATTGTTTGTTTGTTTGTTTGTTTTCTGGGCTACATCTGACATTTCTCAGGGGTTACTTCTGGATCAGGGCTCAGTAATTACTCCTGGCAGACTTGGAGAACCATAGGGAATTCTGGGGAATAAAGCCAGGTCAGTGTTGTGCAAGGCAAGCGACCAACATGTTGTGTTGTCTCTCTGACCACTGCATTTCCATTTTTGCAAAGAAACAAAACAAGATAAAAAAAATTTTGTGATAACGATCAGATATGCTTTCTTTAATTTTTTAATTGAAACACCATGATGTGCCAAGTTAAAACATTGTTGATGGTTGAGTTTCAGTTATACAATATTCCCATACCCTTTCCTTCACAAATGATCATTCTCTGCCACCAATTTCCCCAGTTTCCCTCCTGTTTGCCCCTCACCCCAGTCCTCTGCAGCCTGTCATTATGGCAGACATTTTTCTTCTCTCTCTCTCTCTCTCTCTCTCTCTCTCTCTCTCTCTCTCTCTCTCTCTCTCTCTCTCTGTCTGTCTCTTTCTCTCTCAACAAGATGAATTTTAATGCAGAAAAACCAAAAAACAGGTTCTGGGAATTCCAGTTAATGGGTCTTGCCAATATTCAAGGTTCTTGGCTACAAAACAGTGTTAAAGTTTTTATGGTTCCTGTTTTTGAGCTTGAGGGCTTATCTTTCCTCCTGCAAATTGGTAGAATCAGAGTGAGCATTCTTTTCTTTTTGTCTGAGAGGTTACTGCTCTTTTCATTTATCACAGCTTTTCTGGTAGACCACTGGGTTTTCTCTTCTCACAATCTGCTCATATTCTATCTACACATTTTGACTGTTTACCTTGTAAAATCTGATGAGAACAACAGGAACAACTACCTCCATCCTGACCTTGAAAATCATCAAACACTGAAATGAATTCTAACTAAACAATAGACCAAATCAAGCTCAAGAAATGAATATTGGAAAATATTGTCCTAGTAATAAATTCTCTGCAGAAAATATTTTTGATATTTTATTTGACCTTAGGTAAAATAAAAATTCTGGATTTCATGGGAGTTACTTAGGTGCCTGGTAAAACAATATAATTTTCATTTTGCTCCTTGAAAGCCCATTAGCACCTTCATTTAATTGGGTGACTTTCAGATTCTTAACATCTCCCCAGGGAAATATGACCTGGAATCTAAAAGAAGAGAAACACTTTTTCAAGCTTCTGTGGGATAGGAGCAGAAATTTTATTCTCTTTGCTCCTTGCCCAAAGCTTATAGCTTCCTTTGTACAAGACTTTTAGAACCCCTGCGGATATAAATGAACACAAAAGGTGCATTGAAGATGCATATTATCCCTAAATGAAGGACTCCAGACAACCAAACTGTCACGAAGGAATGGAAATTCAGGTGGGTAGTCAAGGATTGTTCCCAGTGAAGTATTTGGAATAAGACAATAGTTTCCTCCTGGTACACAGTGAATGGAGGTCTCTCCAATTTTTCAGAGCATCTTAAGAATGAATGGATATTTTTTGGTTAAAATTATAAAGTATTGTTATGTTTAAAGGATTGTGATTACACTCATAATAAATTCCCAGTAGTAAACACTCTTCTTAGGTTTATATTATTTGGTAATGTTTTCTCCATAAAATATTCATCTAGTTAAAACCAAAAGAAGATTTATATAGGATTTTAATAAAGGATTTTATGTAGGATTATAACTTCATCACATGTATTTGATGACTATAATTTGGACACATATATTCCATATGATTGATCGCACTATGATCAATGTTGTCTTACTATTCTGTCAAGAATTTCTTTGATGCTTAAATTTGCTCATAAAAACAGATTTGAAAAGCTTTTTGCTTAGCAGATTTTAATGAATAACTGTGAATTTTTTATCTTTCAAAAAAAACTAGTTAGAATATATTATTATCACATTATTATCACCTTGATCTGATAGAATCTAAGTCCTAAACAAAGCAATCAATAGCTTACTAGATTTTTCTAACCCAAGATTAGACTGTGGGGGGGAGGGGTGGTGCAATAACGCAGCGATAGGGCATTTACATTGCATGCTGCTGACTGGAGATGGACCTGGGTTTGATCCCTGGTGTCCCATATGGTCCCCCAAATCAGGAGTGATTTCTGAGCGCATAGCCAGGAATAACCCCTGAGTGTCACTGGGTATGACCAAAATAAAATAAAAAGAATATACTGTGTGGTCATTTTGGCAATTTATACAAATGAGAATACCTTTTCTGTCTTATTCCTTAAGTCTTGAAATCTAGACTATCATGTATTAGAAAAAGAACAAAGATTTGAAGTTCCAAGACTTTATAGGGCTTATTAGTTTAGGATGCAGAGTAGGTCTTCACTTTTATTGAGTTTCCGGTTCCTTATATGAAAAGTTAGCATCTGAAAATAATACCTTTCTTGCAAGACTGGTATGAAGATGAAGTAAAGCCACTGCAGGCAGCTGTACCAATGCCCACAAACACAGTCACTATGTTTGCACTGGGCCAGCTCCATAGATTACCTCTTTTCTTGAAAGAGATGTAAACCAAACCATGAAAAATTATGATTCACTGGCCATGCAGTTGAAATCTGGCAGTCTCTGAAGAAGAAGGCAGACCAAGTCCTTGCCTGCTGCATCCATCACTCATAATTGACGCTATGGCTCTGCTTCACACAAACTATGGCTTCACTACTCCACTATGATTCTCTTCAGACACCAATCTGAGCAAACTCCGGTATTTAGTCTGATATCACCAAGGTTTTGTGGAGTGAATGTGGAAACACTCCCCTTGCCCCCCACCCCTTTCCGGCATTTTCCTACTTCCAGGAGATCTGGCAGCTGAGAACACACCCACAAAAGCTGCAGTATCAGTAATAGTGCTTTGAATTCCTAAACAGCTTCATTTGTTTGATCCTGTTATCCCCAATTCTCATAGGAACACACCAATTTATATGCCAATGCATATCTCAGGTTACTTAATGTTTGGAAACAAATAAAATAACAGAATGGTCAGCTAGCAACAAGAGTTTACTAAACCTTCTACCCATGCCTTAGTGAACTCATTGAGATATAATAATTTTTATAAATTTGCTTGTCACTGTGCTTTTTTTTAATGTTCCTCTCTTACTTTTTTATTTTATTTTTCTTTCTATTTTTTTTTAAACAACTTTGTTCTCACTATCTGGAAATAAATGGCCAACTTTGTCAACTATGCGATGTATGTTCATTAAATTAAGGTAAGTAAAGAATAAAACCATAATAGAAAGTTGTAATTTATTTATCTCTCTTAAAGGTAGGAACTTGATTATAGAAGTAAACTTTAAAATATTCTACTATGATGATAAATAAAAAATGTTTCTATACCGCATTAAAGGTAAAATAAGTAAAATGACTGTAAACAAATTTCAAAACTTTGGAGAGGATCAAAAGGTGACTTGTGGAAAATTGTGTGTGTTTGTGTGTGTGCATGTATATGTCTGTCTACATGTTTGTATGGGTGCTTTGTGGTTAATTTCCTGGGGGGAGACAACCTACTGTGATATAGACTTTTTAGTATGTATAGTATCAAGATCACCTGATGTTATACTCTGAGGATCTAAGCAAACAATTTAGAAGGGACTTTATTCTTTTACACAGAAGATATAAATAGTGTATATTGTTTTGAATAAGTATTTTTTCCTCAGGATAGAACACTAAAGAGTATGACTTTTGGAACCACGCAGACTGTAACTCAAGTTTCATCTTACTAGATCTGTGACTTGAACAATTGCCTACATTTGTAATAGATATTAAATGTGGGTAAAGGTAAATCAAAAGAGAACAGTTTATTTCCTGGTAAGCTCTGGGTAAAGGTGAAATGCTCATCATGATTCTTTAGATTACAATTTTGATTTTCTTTTCTCTTTATCCTAGTGTTTATTTATTTATTTATTTATTTTGGTTTTTGGGTCACACCCGGTGATGCTCAGGGGTTACTCCTGGCTATGCGCTCAGAAGTTGTTCCTGGCTTGGGGGACCATATGGGAAACCGGGGGATCGAACCGCAGTCCGTCCTAGGCAAGCACAGGCAAGGCAGGCACCTTACCTCCAGTGCTACTGCCGGGCCCCCTATCCTAGTGTTTATTAACAAAAAAAAAGATCACGTGAGTAAAGTTCAAGTTGGGTCAGCAGTATTAGAGAAGTATTCAGTGAACTTTGATGATGCAATCCCTATTTGTAATAGTTTTATTATCACACTCCTAGGTATGTATGAGATGGGTCATTAAAAAGAAGACACTCTTTGTTTAAAGATATGTAGCCAACCACATTTCACCATGGCATTTCGTTATCTTGGCCTGTACAACCGTAGGAACCGTGGCTGTTTCAGAATCTCTGCCAGATAGCTAATGGAATTTTGGGGATGTATCTGAACCAAAGTGAAACAGACTGTGACAGACACAGAGTGAGATGGGAGCAAAGAAGACTTACTGCTGCACATAAATCATTTACTGTTTTAATGTTAGCCAGTCAGATTCCAAGTTATCAAGGGTCTTTTTGGGTTACAGGTATATGGAGCCTTGGTTTACTAGGATACTGTTTCCCTTGGATTTAGATAAGTGGATATTAGATAAGATGACATGAGAAAATAAATTTTGATTTTTTTCAAGAAGAGTAGGGTTGATATATCTATTTCTAGAAGTATTTTAGTATTGTATTTTAGTTGCAATGCAGGCAGTGTGCGTCTGGAACAGAGGAAGAGATAAAGTCTTAGAATTACCTAGATGTACTTAGGAAATAGAGGACTGAGAAGACTCCAGTGACAGCCAACTTTAAAAAGCTGGGACACTTTACTTTGCCCCTGCCCCCATTGGTTTCCCCCTTCCCTTCTCACAAAGAAGGTTCGGTCCAATCCAGTGTTCTTTCTTTGGTTAATAATGGCGGAGATTTCAGGCACAGTATAACCAAGAACCCCTGGAGAACCTCTCACTGAGTTAGCTTTGTTTTAATCAATGATAGCCTTTGCTTCCAATTTATATTTTGTATGTGTTTAACTTCAAGATCTCATGAGAAAATCTGTGAACTGGGAATGAGATACAGATGATTAGCATCCTGACTCAGCTTTTAACTTACTATGTGTACTTGAGAGAATTAATTAATTTCTGAGGTCTAACTAAAGATAAAAAGGAAATAATCCCCCTTATCTAATCTAGTACATCTCCAGTGATAATTTTCTTCCGCTTAATATTCAGTAAATACGAAATGTAAAGAAAGTCTACATATACTCTCCAGAGCCACTGGCACGTTTGGCCTCCAACCAGCACTTCACAGAAACAGATAAGGCCTATATAGAGTCTGCTCCTAAAACAGCCTACAGTATTGTGGATAAATGTGGCGAACTCGTTTGAAGTTCCTTCTTTTCAAACCCTCCTCTGTCATTCTCACTATCTGCACACATACTCTGAAAACTGAATCTTTTATTGAGTGTAGTTTCGAAACCAAAAATATAGTTTTTCATAATTCTCGATATCGCATGTCTTGGGAGGCTATGTAGCCACAGATGTATCCACAATCACATGCAGGGGATGTAATTTATTTTTGTTTTGTTTTGGATTAGGACAATACCCAATGGTGCTCAAGGGTTGCTCTTGGCTCTGTGCTCAGGAATTACTTCCTGTGTTTCTCAGGGAACCATATGGGATGCCCCAGATCAAATCTGATTGGCAGCATGCGAGGCAAACATTATTCACTGTACTCTTGCTGGCTCTAGCTCCAGCAAGGGTGTATCTTATCCACAGTCTGTGACAACCTGACTGAGACTTTAAATATTCTGACTAGGAACCTCCCTAAGAGGGATTTACTTTAGTTCAGTTAATGACTGACAGCAGTGTCAAACATTAGCCTGTCTACCACAAAGCCCAGCACTTTTTTCAAAGGGAGTTAACAAAAAGTCAATAGGATCTTCATAAGAACTGGATTCCAAAAATACTATGAGACAGGACAGTTATACATGGAAACAGATAACAATATTTCTTTAATTTAGAAGAATTTTGCTCAAATTCAAAGACTAGTGAATTATGTTCTTTACAAATAATATTCCCAGGGTCAAATATTGTGACCAAAAAATGTGGAGGCTCTGAGCTTAGATCTCTGGACCACATGAACCTCCAAACATCTCCTAAAGAAGGGCTGGTGACTCTTGAATGCCCCTGTGAGATATCCTTTAGTCAACCAAAATAAAATGTTTTTATAATATGCAGTCTTGAAAGGAAAAAAATGCAATGTATTTTGACAATTACTGAATAACTTTAAAACCTTTCAAGAATCACTTTCTAGGACCAAAGTAATAGCACAGCAGGTAGGTTGCTTGCCTTTGTCCACAGTTGACTTGGATTTAATCCCTAGCGTGCTATGTAGTTCCCTGAGCCCATTAGGAGTGATCTTTGAGTGCAGGGCTGGACTAACCCCCAAGTACTACTGGGTGTGGATAAAAAAAGAAAAGAAAATGAAGAAAGAGAAAGAAAAAGAAAGAGCAGAAGAAGATAAAAACAAAAAAGAAAGAACAAAAGAAAGAAAGGAAGGAAGGAAAGAAAAAAGACAAATAAAGAAAAAGAAAGAAGAAAGAAAGAAAAGAGAAAGAAAAAGGAAAGAAAGAAAGGAAGGAAGAAAATCTCAAACCAAGAATCACAAATTTTTTTTGTTCTATTCTTCTCTAACCCATAGACCTCATAGGCCTACCCTACTTGGAGACTTCCAAAAGTCACAAGTTTTATTTCCTGGTATAATATCAGACTTGTGCATGAGTCTTGTTCAAATTTGTTATGTTAATTATAGGACATTTTACTACCCTGAATAGGATAAAAATGTACTCAGGTGAGGAGAGAAGGATGTTTTCTGCATTCTTGTGTTTGTTCCATAGTCTTAGACAAGGGTTTAAAAATACTCTCTGCCAGGGAAGTATGAGCAGTTCGGGGGGCTATAAGGGGGATGTTGGGAACAGAATTGGAGAGAGGACAACACTGGTGGTGGGAATACCTCTGACTCAATGTTACTATGAACTTTAACTATTACTCTGAAAGACTTGTAATTCACGTTGATCAGAATAAAAATTATTTAAAATAATTTTTTGTACTCCCTCAAAGGTAGGAACCAGCTTTGCATCAGTAAATGATTGACTTGGCTGCCCAGTGATAAGCTTAAGTAAATAGGCTTGATTCTGCTACAGTAAATTTAAAATTTTTAACCTCCTCTGTTCCAAAGCAGAGAAATGCATATGACCTCCTGAAGCACATTATCATATGAAGTTGAAAGCTCTTTGCATTGATATTATGTTCTTTGAAATTATATGTAAATTGTCCTGTATGATTTATGTATTTATTAAAACAAAGATTATTTATTGTTATAGATAAACTTGAAAACACAATTTATCATCAAAACTAAAATGCTACCCTGAATTTGTAAGTCATGGTCCTTTAATAAAAAATGTATTTTAGGGGCCTGAATGGTAGCACAGTAGAAATGCATTTGCCTTACACTCAGTCGACTCGGGGCGAACCTGGGTTTGATCCCCGGCATTCTACATAGTCCCCGGAGCCATCCAGGAGCGATTTCTGAGTGCAGAGCCAGAAGTAACCCTTGAGCAACTCTAGGTGTGCCCCCTCTAAAAGCAAACAAATCAACAAAAACAAAAATGAAAACAAAAATTAAATTTAAACCTAAAATGCTAGACTTTAACTATAAAGTGATCAAAACTTAAATTTAGGATGAGATATAAATATTTCTCAGCACTTTGTCTTTTATTCCAAGCAATCCTCCAAGAATATAACCAATGTTATATTCAATTAAAAAAGTAATTTGTGGGGCCCGGGAGATAGCATGGAGGTAAGGCGTTTGCCTTTCATGCAGAAGGTCATCGGTTCGAATCCCGGTGCCCCATATGGTCCCCCGTGCCTGCCAGGAGCAATTTCTGAGCATGTGAGCATGGAGCCAGGAGTAACCCCTGAGCACTGCTGGGTGTGACCCAAAAACCAAAAACAAACAAAAAAAAGTAATTCGTGGAAAAGGAGGAGAAGGTATATTTAAAATCAAAGTCAAGGTCTCATACATGCATGGCCGCTATACATGGGCCTATATTCCACTCCCCCACCAAAAAAACCAATTTTTTAAAAATAATTTCTTTATTTAAGCACCATGATCACAAACTTGTTCATAATTGGGTTTCAGCAAAAAAATGTTCACCAACCCCCTTCACCAGTGCAACTTTTCCACCATTAATGTTCTCCATTTCCCTCCTTCCCCAACCCCTGCCTGTTTTGGTCACAGGGATTGTATTTCTCTCTATCATTGTCATAGTAGCTGTTAGTGTAGCTATTTCTTTAACTGCACTTACCACTTCTTGTGGTAAGCTTCATATCATGGGCTGTATGATTTATTTTGAAAGCAGAAGGAATCCAAGCAAGAAAGGAAACTTTGGGAATAAAACAAAGTTTGTGAAGATGTGGCTGACAGAAGAATTTTCATAAATTGTGAAAATAACCATACATAGTGAAGGATTAAAACAATCTTTCAGACATTTGAAAAACATAGATCAATAATCATTTTCAAAGGAGAAAAAAATAAATGGAAGAAAAACACAGTCTACTTTCCTGAACATGTCGATTGAAAAATGATCAAATGCTCTAGATATATATTCTCATCTATCTGACTGAGTAGATCATCATTGGATACACTTTGGTCACAAGGGCTCCTTAGTGATCTGGGGAGGATTCTGTGACCATAACAGATCATCACCTACCTTGATTGCTCTCTTTTCAATCTCGATTCTTCTCTCAGCTTTCCTCCTGATTCAGTAGTAATAGTCCATGACTGCTCCAATCCTTGCGGAAGAGTTTGGGATGCTGACAAAAAGCTGTCACACAAATTCTTTATTTTATTTCTAAGCATAAAATTAAGGACGTTCTTCTCTATTTTATTCCAGTGCCCTTTGGACCTTGCAGACAGTAGTCACCGGCAGCAATTTGCAGCTAGGTATGTTGACTGATGTGAAGGAGGGAGTCTGTGCTGGTCTCAGCTGCTTGGGCTGGCCAATCATTACACACCAAGCCAAGAATTCTGCTCAAACCCGATCAGAGATCTGGGTGATAATGTTAAATAGCCTATTGCATGGGGTCAAAAAGTAGGGTTCGTTAACTATTGACTATCCAGAAAAGCAGTTGCCTTGTAACCGATTATTAATGGATCTGGGCAAGTAGGCAAATGTACACAAGAAGACAATCCCTTTCTTTTTATTCTCTCTTGTTTTTGATATTTTCAGAAAAGAATTTAGAGTCACACTATCAAACATTTTGTTATGTATGAAAGTATGTTTTAATGCTTATTTCAGGGGGTTCAAATGAGGGCCTCAATGCCCTCACATTAGTCCTTACCTCACTAGGAACACCCAGGCCACACTGGTAGTGGTTGGTGGCCTCCAGGACTGTGTCTGGTGATGCTCAAAGAATAGTGTGGCACCATGTATTGAACCTTGTATGGTAGCATGCAAGGTATGAGCCCTGTAGTGTTTAAATTAGTGACTGGAAAGAATTATTAGTTTCTTGAGCAGATATGATTTATTCAATATACATTAATGTTTTTCATTGTGTGTATATGATCACAAATCCTCATAATAATTTTGTAAATTTTTTTCTATTTTATGGACAAGGGAAAGAGGCCCAACCTGTCCATGGTGATGTAGCTAATAAGTGCTAAAGATAGAATTAAAACTCAGGTCTGAGTATCACAAAATGTAGACAAATCACTTTTTCATGGTAAATTTTAACTTTTAGGAACAGTTTAATTGAACTTTAGCTGGAAAGACAGTATTGTAATTAAGTTCAGGTTTAAAAAAATGGACTTTTCCAAAGTATGCATGTAAAATTGCAGCTTATAGCTGTTGTCGCTTTATAATGTGTTATATTTGACCTTGAAATGTGTGGAATAAAGGTTAAACACGGATATTAAATTAACTAATAAAATAAAATAAAAACCATACCAGTCTTAATGTGTTTTCCATGGCACGCTATATTACACTGACGAGTCTCCCAAATTGTTCATGTCCTAAAATTTAGAGTTTACATGTCACCTATTATGGCATAAAGACTTTGCAGATGTGCCAAATCAAAGATTCTGAGATAGATTATCTGGATTATCCTGATGTTATAATATATCAGTGTCTGTATAAGAGGTGACAATCAAAGGAAGAGATATATCGACTCAAACAAAGTCAGAGGGAGATTGAAGATGTAGAATTGCTTCTGACTTTGAAGAAGGAGGAAGAATTCAAAAACAACAAAAAAGGGGCCTGTAGAAGCTGACAAAAATAAGAAAATGATCTCTCTATGTCTCTAAAAGCAACCTAGCTCTACTGGGCCAGTATTAACCTAACTCAAAGTTCTACTACTCAAAACTTTATATATTCGTGTTATATTGAGCCACTAAGTTTGTAGTAATTATGGTAACAGAAGAAAACGTATACATTCACTGATAAACACCACTAGAATGGGAAGCTAACTCACTTAGCACCTCATTCCACACAGAAATGCTCTTTGTGAAGCCAAATTTTTCTTCCTTAGTAATTCATGTGTCTTGGTTCTTCCCTGTGTATCAGACACTTTGAAAAGATAGGAAGTTGGGAAGAACTTAGAACCTATATTGTAGTCCCAGCTCTGCCTTTCACCTGCCTGTTCCCTCTGGTCTTTAGTTCTCTTTCCCCTAACATTTTAACCTGGACATATTTTCTTTGTTACAAGATAAAAGACCCTAAAATCTGTCTTATAACAAGTTGGGAGTATTTAAAGATAGTTCTGTTACTTCTCTCATCTTTTCCAGTGCCAAACTATCTAGTTTCTCCTATGACACATATTTAAACATTTCACTGCCTGGTAGGATGTCTTTGGGAAGGCTTCAAAGCTCCCATTACTCTCTCATATCTGTACATAGTGTCCAGAATTTTCTCTGTGCCTGCAAGCCTGGTTTCTCTGAGTCTTCCACCATCTTCTCTATCTTCCAAATCTTTGAAAGAAAATTCAAAGATTAGATAGGCTTTATCTGTTTGTTTCAACCTTTTCTTTTTTTCTTGGTTTTTGGGCCACACCCGGTGATGCTCAGGGGTTACTCCTGGCTATTCGCTCAGAAGTCGCTCCTGGCAGGCACGGGGGTCCATATGGGGAACCGGGGATC